>VZSC01004579.1:107981-125385 GCA_013398225.1 Steatornis caripensis
AGAATATTAGAGATTCAGTCAAAAACTAACTTATAAATGTCTTAATAATAAAGATTGTGCTAATAGAGGTAAGAAATGTATTTTGCTGAAGGCTATGAAAATCGAGGAACTTTGAAGAATGATATTTATTTTCTTGTTGAGTAGACATAGTAGCAAAATGTTCTGAGCTATAATTAGTAGACTATGACTCTTCTATTGCAACATTTGAAATAATTACCATTACGTAGATTTGTGGTTGAAAGAATCCCCATGTGCTTAGCATTCACTTATGTATTTGGATAACATATGCAGCCTTTAAGGCCCCAACTTCAGAGTGAGATTTGTTCATTATAGTTTATAATTGTGTGACTATTACACTGACACAATTCAAGAATGAACCGATGCGGAATAGAAGTGCTTCAGATGACATTTTGAATATTCAGTGCTAGCAAACACAGACTTGGGAGCATGTTTTCCCCATCACATTTGTTATGTGCGTATATATATGTATGCTTAGAAAGTATGATATTGAGTGGAACAAATGGATGGACCCTTATTTTATAGTTGGTGTTCATTTATGTAGCTCATCCTACATCGGTAATCAATGTAAACAATATATGTTCAAAATGACACATGTATTTGTTTTGCAATTTGTTGTAAAATACTCGCACCCACAGCATGAACACCCCTGCCACGTCTAGGGGATGGGGGCTGCAGTCCAGGGGAGTTTGGCTGACAGCTTCCTGGCATCTGCATCTCTCCTGGAGCACCTAGTGCTCCAAGAACCAAGGCTAGAGCCAGTGAGGTGAAGTGCTAGTACTAGGCTTACTGCTTTTGCTGAAGTTGCTCAAGTTGTATCAGGGAGATGTAAAGCTGTCCCCAAAGGCCAAAAAGCCCCATTGCCAAAGTAGTCAACAGCTCTACCCTTTTCTCCTGCTTTCTGTGCAGGCAGCATGAAACAGGCCAAGACCAGACTACAGTAGGGTAGCTTCTCTGGGTGAGAAACTTGGGCATTTTTGATAAAAACTGATGTGCATGTAAAGGCCTAACAGGCACATAAAATCCTGCTGAAGCTAGCTTCTCTTGGTCCATTTGAAAGTTCTAGCTTAAATGCTAGCAGTATTTTAATCCTCCAGCCAAGTAAAAGCTCTGGAGGATGTATTAGCAATGAGTCCTCTGAGAAAAGCAGGCAGTAGCAAAGACAAAGATTTTGAAAGTCTTCTCAGCAAAGCAGGCTGTAATGAAGATTCTGAAAATGAAAACATTTTCCTAATGTGGTCTCTAACGCCCTTTCAAAGTGGGTAGCAAAGGTGTTTTTCAGATGAGCTACTGCAATTCAATTAGACTGACCTTTTTTTTTTATTTCTTCTCTCTCTGCTACAGGTTTCCACACTGATACAATTTAACTTTAAGATCATGTTATGGCCTGGATGGGACTTGGGTTACAGCACCAGTAATGGACAGAGTTTAAAGTACAAAAAATGTTCCCTTAATGGTTGGCTTGTGTGTATGCTCATCTGAGCTAAGACAACTGAAAAAGGACTTTTTTGATTTGGGCACATGAAACATTTTTAGAAGGAAAGTAAACACTGTTTAAGCCCAGAGCAAATGCTACTGGCTATGATTTATGCACTTCATATACTTCTTTAATTAGAAGAAGTGGAGGTTATAGGCCCAGTCTTCTATATTTTTATTATTATCTTTGTGCTGATTGCTCACAGTGACATTAAATGGCAGAAAACTCTCACTAAACACCTATAAACTCGTCTGTGTGCATCACATCCCACAGTTAGCAGAATTGGTTATGCATTTAAAGCAGTTTTATCTAGAAATAGAACTTCTTACTGGGCATTTATTCAGCAGCATCTGTTTTCCTTATTTAACTTAATTAAAAGCTGCTTTAAAATGCATTGACGACATCAACATTTGGATAAGATTATGGAGGGATGGTTCTAGGTTCCAAGCCTTTGAAATAAATGAAAGTTCTTTCTGAAGCATGAAATTACTTTTTCTTGCAACCTATTCCTTAATTTAAAATTGCTAATCCTATGAGACTGACAGTCCCAGCATCTACTTAAGACTGAAGCCTTGTTTGCCCACAGAAACTGCACTGTTGTGAAGCAAGAGTAAACTAATCAAGATAAACCAATTTTAAATCAGCGCATCATTCTTATGTACAAAATTGCTTCAGTTTAACTATGCCAGTGCAACACCACACTTTTTTTTTAGAGCTGTGTGTGTAGTACACATTGGTCTTTCCATGAGCTGCTTTGAGCAATGGTTTTGCAGCTGAAGCAGTGCCGCTGTAGCTTTTAACACAGGCTGGATTCTCACATCTCCTGTGCTGAGACCCCTGCAAAGCCCTGGTGTGAGACTGGTTTCCTTGGGTTTTGCTGGGTGTTGGTATTTACATGCAATCTGCATATGCAGGATTGAAACCAAAGGGATAGTTTTAAATGGTGAGAGACATCCTCGCTTGATCTCTTAATCTGTAAAGAAGGTCTCAAATTCAGGTATTTGTTTTTCTGTTGTAGGTTTAACCTAACTGGAGTGATTTCTATGTATTCCTGGGCTTTTAAGCAGACAATGCAAAGGTTATTGTTAATCAGTATTCCTTTTGATTTTACACTAAGAAAGGCTGTGTATCACATCTTGAATGAGCTTTACTTAAATTTTGGAATTGCTGAGGATGCTTAAATTGTAGTAAAGACTTCCTTTTTCTGCAATGTAATCAGATATGATTGATACTGGTCCTTCAGTCATATGATTTATCGCAATGGATGGTTCTCCAGCTTTGACGAAACCTAGTTTTTTAATGTTAAAATCAGTTAAACTTAAAATCCTGGACCTCCACTACACATCCCAAAGCCAATATTGACACAGTGCTTCTCTTTTACAAATCTTTAATTGAGGGCCTAAGTGATCTATAGGAACTAAAAATGAAAATTATCACCATAAATACGGACTTTTTCCCCCTGAAATGTCTAAGTAGTTTCTCAGGTCTGAGTGGCAGGGACGTATGCATGGACTGGGGACACCGGAGCCCGTAAGGGTCTGTGCTGTCCTTTGCCCTGCAGTGTTCTAGGTCTTATGTTGCGGTGATTCACCACACACAGTTCCCAACATTTTGACATTTAGAAACATTCACATTTATTGTAGATATTTTTTCAAGTGGTATGTGGTAAGTCTGGTTTACAGAAGCCACAAAAAATATAGCTTTGTACTGGTTGAGAAAACACACATTGTAGTTTCTTTTTAAAATTATCTGTGAAAAGACTGTTTCTCCCTTAACATATAGGGTTATCTTTGTGGTGGTCTTTGCCTACTTGAGAGACTTTTGAGGTTATTGTACCCCTGGAAAAAACATCAGGGCTTTGTTTTTGTGCTCCTTGTCAGACTGCCAGTTTGATTTGCAAAGAACCGAGCTTCTTTCCCGGTTTGGATCACAGTGCTGGTAAGATGAGATGGGGAAGTGACAGGAAAGTGGTTGAGTTGCTGATGGAGACCCAGATAGCTGCTAGATTCTATCAAATCCTGCCTTGTTGATGTCAAAAAGACACCAGAACTCATTTCAGCTAGGATGGACTGGCAAATATGCATAAAAATACAGTCGGTGCTTTCCTAACCCTTCTGCTATCTGATCAAGCTTCAGTCTACATGGCTCATTGTGATGAGGTGAGGAAGGGGTCTGAAGGAACAAGATATTTTTGTCATTTACAGAAAAGAAGGCTTTTTCACACTGTGCATCTGGCATATTACCTCTTGAAATCCTTTAAACATATCAAGCAGATATTTTTATTTTCTCTATAGCAAAACTTTCTTCCAGCAAAAGTGACATATGAGTGACTTGCAGTATAGTTTCCTGTCACAACTAAATTCCTGTGATGTTGAATTGCTGCCAAGGGATGGCCCTTTTCTCACCTATTCTTTGTGCTGCGCTGTATGTATTCAAAAGGAAAAAAGTGAATTTGAAGATTCACAATGAACAAAAGTCCTGAAAGTAACCCCAGTCTGCTGTGGCTAGAGCTTAATCTGAGCTCATGAAGTCGAGAGCCTGTGAACAGGAGACCTTGACACCCCCTGAAAACATTCTGTTGTCCTAAGGCAGCTGAAGCTGAGGGTGTCTCAGAGGTGTCCCCTTGGGTACTGGCTCTGAGCGCAGCATCTGCTGGCCCCCAGCAATGGCAGGGAGAGGTTTTCCCCAGAGGTGAGAGGACATGGAGGCAGCTCTCTGCTAATTTCCTCCTTTCTTCCTCTAACAAAGGAGTCTCCTTATTCAGGTGGTATTTAATAGTCAGAAACCAACAAGGGAGTTTGCAAAACAAGCCTGCTGTTTAATTTGCAACACCTGCACTGTTGTGATGTTGTCTAAAAATGCCAACTCTGTTGCAGCCTGTGCAGGGAGAGGGGAGTGGAAAATCTTCACTGTTGTTGCCTCTGGAAAGGAGTACATTGTGTGTGATGGTGTACAAAAGAAATAAAGCTTGGCTAGCTCAAGCTATTTTGAAAGATCCCCTGGTGGTATTTTTTTTTTTCATTTATTACTTTTTCAGGTAGTAGAAAGTTTTACAGACATGAAAGAAGTGTGGAAACTTGGGAACTAGGGCTTAGGGAAAGGATGTCTCCATAGGCAAAGCCTAAGAAAAAGGAAACAGGTGGCAAGCATTAATGTTAGGGCAATTAGCTGCGTTGTTTGGGTGGAGCAATGATTGGGGAGGACAGCTTTGTGATTAAGAGGCCTGACTAACATCTAGCAGTCTGTGGCTTTCCTGCTGGTGCTGCCTGCCTGTGCTCTCCGTTGCACCAGCGGTGGACGGGCTGCAGGAGCGGTCCGTGGGACACAGCTCCGGCCCAACTCTGGCAGCACTCAAATGCCACATCACAGCAGAACAGTTCACAAAGGCCCTACCTAGCTGTGTAGGATATTAGTGCTGATTACGTATAAGATTTTGCCTTGCAAAATCTGTGCAGCTGTTCAAAGTCCTGTTACTGGGCTTGATAGCAGCATGCTTGTGGCACGTACCCTTCTGTCTGAGTAAGGCAGCTTGACAGCAACATTGTCCAAAGCAACTTAAGATTCACAGACTTGATGTTTCCTTGACCTTGAAGAGTCCCTGCTGCTCTGGGTGAGCTCTGAGCCCACCTCGTACACGGGGCAGACACCAGAAGCCACTGCTGTCAAGGCCACGAGGTAGTGGCCACCACATGTTGTGTAATAATCTCCTGATGTTACCTGGGATTTCAGGTACCTGTGGTTAAGTGCCTCCTAAGTCCAAAGGGGTTAAACCCCAGAACGTTTATTTCTCAGGGATAGTATATTTTTACTAATAAGCAAGATGGGATTGGGTTACGCTTCCTTATTCTCCCTAAACTGAGCAGATGCCAGAAGTCTGGATCCAGTCTGGAATTGCCTAGGTAATCTATAAACATTTAAATAGGTTATGTCTAATTAGGTGTCTCTGTGACAGCCAAAGCAATGAGGCCTTTATCGCTTCTGGTGCCTGTAGATGCTGCTGTAACACAAACAAGGAAATACTGCAAAAAACTGAAGGTAACTCGGAGGCAAATCACCTAGAGCAGGCTCTTTATACGGGGAAATCCTGTAGGAAGGGAGGGGGCAAAAGCCCTAAAGTATACTGGGAGCTAGGTAATTTCACACTGTGAATAACAGACACCTCAGAGTCTTCCAGGCATGGCACCTGGATGCTTCAAAAAGGCTGTTCATGGAAAGCTTTGTGGCAATCAATTGCAATCTTTGCTTCCAGAAAGAGATCTTCAGGCCCCCTGGAAAGCAAAAGAAATGCCTGGAGAAAGAAGAAAGGTGAAGCCTGGGCTCTGTTTCAGGCATAACTTTTTTACCAGGCCTCTCAAAAGGACTAAGTCTTGTTTGTGTTGCTTTTTGCTGGACTAGAAATACAGTGCTTTAGAGGGAGAAAAGTGTATTGACTCAGTAAGGAGATTTTCTCAAATCAGGCTTTCCCAGGCTTTACAATGTTCTAGCCTTCATTTTCCGCATAGGTGTGTTGTTTTATCCAGGGGAGGAAAGTAGCAAAAGGTTTCTTGGTGTGGGAAGGTGGCATGGGAGGAGAGTGAAGCTAGTTCTGCAAACAGGCTTGTTTAAAATACCACCCTAGAGAGAGACTCCACAGATTTTTGGAGACTGGGCTCCATGTGGTAGGTGGGAGGGGATTTCTGTGCTATTGATTAATTCCAAACTGTGTGGGATTTTCTTGGCATAAATGAATGGTGTCTTTGGCAACTTAAGCTTGATTTTTCCTTCTGTTAAATGAGCTGCAAGAGCTGTGTGATGAGGAAGTTTTGAAGATGAAGGACTCAGGGAATCTGCAGGGCTTGATGGAGTTAAGCTTTCCATTTGCTTGGGAGAGAAGCATTATTTTTCCTGAGTGGTAGTATATATACACTCATGTAGTTTCTTCTGCACAGTTTCCAGAGCCTTATTCAAGAAACCCTGTATATCCTCTGGAGCACAAAAGGCTGTTTTATAATATTGTTGGTTATTACGCTCGTTATCGGGGATGCCATGCAGATGAGGAAAACCAAGGCAACCTGAATAAAGTACAAATCCTGCAGGGTAACAATAGAGACTTGCACAGATTGGGAAACAGAAGGACAAACCTAGAAAACAGTGGCTCTTGGTGAACTCAGTCCTTGGGTTAGAGAATTTGTGCCGGTATCTAGGTGAGCTATTCACCTGTGTTAGTGCTGCACTGCAGAGTGAGCTCTGTGGACAGAAGAATATTGCAGGCTGTAGGAATGTCCGATAAAGTAGAATTTGAACAGGCCAGAAATAAATCTGTTTTACTGAACAAAGAAAACTCAGTCTATGATTATTTCATGTCAAGAGTATAACATACAACTCTAGGCTCTTTCATGGCATGATACTGAACAATACTAGCCCTGTAGCATGGAGAGCATACCACTGCTGGATTATCTGTCAGAAATGTACTTTAGAGAAATTCAGGCAGGTTTACTTTATCCTGACAAATACTCATTTAATGCAGCTGTTACAGCAGTACAAACCACAGATTTGCAATAAGCCATGCTTCTGGGCCTCATCTCAAATATTGGTCTCATGAAACAATTTTTTGCAGATTTGTCTTTTGCATCAAGCTGGAATGATACAAAGAATGAAAAATGATTTCATAGGATTAGAAGAATCAATGGTTTACAGACTTCAAAATCATGTGACAAAAGCAATTTAAGGTGTGGCATTTTAACAAGTTAAGGCAACTCAACAGGTTTGAGGGGGAAACCTGAAACTTTAGCTTCCTGAAGGGCAAACAGAACCCACAGGGAAAAGAAACATTTGAAGTTAAAAGATTTCAAGTTATAACTGGATCTTCAAATTGGAACGTAAAGATAAGGAAAAGATACTGAAACCAGTCTATAAATAGCTTGAATTTGCAAGAGTTACATCCTTGGTTTGTTACTGCTAGCCCAAAGTGAATCCTACACAGAGAAGTAGGTGTGACCCACAAAGCATGTGCTATAAATTCATTGTTCAGCCAAAACATATCTTTTCCTGACAAGACTGAAAGAGAACGCCGTGAATTAACAACTCAGCCCCCTGCTCAAATTCATGGCTGCTAGCAGGTCTGAGAATCAGAAGGCTTTGCACAGGGCACAGTGTTTGGCCTAAGGCATACACAGAAGAACCGAGTGGAAGAAGTAGATGTAAAGCCTGGAGAACGATATCTTTTGTTCAGATAAGTCAGTGGGTTTGAAAGAAAAATTTGACTTCGCTCATCTTAAACAAACCAACCTCAAACTGTAACTTTTCTTACTCAGTTGTCCTGTATGGAAACAGTGGTAAAAGCAATTTTATCACTTTTGTCATTATTTCTTATCCTTGTTGCTTTTTAATTGGATCACAACATGAAATCCAGATAAGTCATACAGCTTGTGTTGGGACACCCGAAGAAGATCCTTTCCTCAGCAGAGGAATTTGACATGTTGTGGGAGCAGAGTTTGTTTATTTTGTGAGCAAAATAGTAATATTGTTAGTTATGTCAGCTAGTGGTGGTCCACAGTTTGCATGAATGCCTAGCATGTAGGGGCACCAAATGTTTAAAATCTGCTATTTCAGTGAATCGTAAGGCTACGGTGTGCCTGGCTCAAGCAGTTATTTCTGAGATGATCCTGTAGCCTGTAAGTAGAACTGCTTAGACCCAGACAGCTATGGGGATGTTTGAGAAGGGTCAAATACGTACATGAAAAATAGGCATCCTTCTAGAACAGTATAAGCCATATAAATCAGTTTACTTATCAGGTATATCTGTGTCAGCTCTCAGATCGGACATAGCCTGAAAGATGTTAATACACCTGATGCATTTATTTTTCCTTCACCCTTTTTTTTTTTTGGGGTGGGGGGGTGTGGATGTGCATCTTTTCCCCCAGTTCCATTGCTCAAGATGCTCCCCCTACGCAGTACTGCTTCTACATCGCAAGTGTGGGAAGCATACTAGGATGCATTTTACCTCGTTGTTCTTGAACATTTCACATAAAGAATGGTTAGCAGAGAGTAGGAAAGCAGAGCATTATTTGGGCCATAGTTACAAAGTACTGTGAAAATGGATAACAAACCTTTTAAAAACAAAAAATACAGAAAGCACTAAAGGTCATACTCAAAAATCTTCAAGAAAAGACTCTGATAGAATACCTTAATAAAGACCCTTTTACGTGATGTGGCTTTTTCTCTTATATGAGTTCTTTTTGACTCAAAGGGTTTTTCTTTCCTTTTAAATACAGCACTTAGATTAATGTGTAAAGCATAGAGATAATTTAATCTAGAGCTGTTTAGAGTGCCTGTGAACTTTTGCATTTGGTTATTTTAAACCAATTTCCTTCACAGACATTGAGTGATGATGGGTGGCTAAGGGAATGATTAGACACAGTGATTTAGTGAACAAGAGCAATGAGTTTTTATGTTATAATTACAATAATTATTTCTCAGCACAAGGCAGATTAAAAGTATTGACCGCTGTATGAAAAAGGTCCAAATGTAGCTAAGATATGGTAATGGTAAGATAGCAGTGAGATACAGCTGCATTTCTGTTGTATTATTGAACTGCTTATCATGATTGTATTTGTAATCTTTTTCAGTCTCTCAGTACTTAAAAGCTATAGAAAAATATTCACTGACTTAAGACTTAGTATTGTCTGGCATAGTTTAGTAATCTTTATCTCACTCTCGCTCGCTCTCATTTGCTCGCTCTCATGTTCTCTCGTTCGTTTGCGCTCGCTCTCGTTTGCGCTCGCTCTCTCGTTTCCTTTCTCCCTTCCCTTCCTCCCTCCCTCTCTCTCTTTCTCAAACGAATGGGCTGTATTCACCAAAATTATCAATGAAAATTGCACAATTAAGTCTGACTTGTGGAGCCGTGCTTAGGCAGTGGAGTATCTCATGATGCTGTACTCTAACAACAGGCTGAAGTTTCCAGCAGAACTCTTTGTTCCAAAGAGTTTATGCCATGGCTATAAATGGTGTGTCTCAGGTAGCTCTATCGGAAAGCAAATACCTGCTGCCTGTATGTTAGAACTTTATTTATTGGCCAGTCTGACATTTTGCCCCATGGCAAGAATGTTATTGACACTGGGTTGGATTTTTAAAGGGTGTTTGTCTCTAGAGGCAGATTTGGCTCTGAGAGCATTTGGCAGACTTGGATTCAAATTCTGCCTCTGCACAGAGCACAGGACTGATTTAGCTCCTTGTTTCTCAACCCTGGCCTTCCCCTACGTGCAAAATGTGGGTAACAATATGTGCTCTGAGCTAAATAGGTGCTCTCTCGCTCCCTCCAGGAGGACAGTCCAGCCACACTGATTTCAGTGGTGCCACTGTAAAGCTTTATCGTGGAAGGATGACAGAGAAATGAAACAAAACTCAGGCTGCAGTTTGATGATTACTTGGTGCTGGTGTTAGCTGTGAAAGCAGCAAGCTGGCCTTCCCCTAGCATCTCGCTTTTTGTCCTTGGCTTAGCTCTGTTTTCTTAAACTGTCTTTGGTGTTATTTGATCACTTGTGCATTAGCAAATCTGTATGTTTGTACTCTATATAAACATAAATTGAATTGAAATGGTTTTATAGAAGGTTATTAATTGGATAATTGCACTTGGATAATTACACTGAGCATTAGTTTTTAATGTACATCATTGGTAAATATGGACTAGCCTTTTAGCAATCTGTGTGCATTCAAAACAATGGAAAATATTCCCAAGTGATTTTAATTTAAAAAGAGATGTTAAGGACATTGCACATGGCTGTAGCTTCTCAGGCCCCTGGAGGCTTTTAGTTTAGGGCTGATGACTGTAGCTTTTGTCTCATTTACATTGCAAATGAAATCTTATGGTATTTTTCATCTTTATCCACTTTTGCCTCTGAAATGGTGCCTGGCAGTTGAATCTGTATCTTTGCTGTACAGACATTGCCTGTTCATTACTAATGTTCGGTGGAGACATACACATAGTCTGACAACAGAAATGCAGGGCTGATATCAAGCTGTGCAACATCTGCTAAATTCACATGGGGAAAGGGAATATGAAAACAAATACACAAAGGGCACAGCTACTGCGATGGTAAATATTGTTCTTTCCATGCCACACCCAAACCAAAAATAGAGACAGAGGGGCCCTTCACAAAGCTTTATTCAGGTTCCTGACAGCTGACAGTAACTGCTTGTTTTCCACTGAGCTGTATGTGAACAAGTCTGCCAGCTTACTTCAAAAGCCTGAATTTGCCTGAGAATTATGCTTCCTTTACTATGAGTAGATCAGAATAGCAGCTCCATGGAAATCACTCGTGTTAAAATCATGCAAATGCGATCTCTGTCAAGCTTGCACTTGGAGGAGTAAGAACTGGTAATTCTTTCTTGGAGGGAAAGAAACTGCCCGTAAGGCAGAGCAGTGTTGGATTTGGTAGGTGGGCAAGAGGAGCAGCCGGCAGAGGAGCCCAGAGGCTGGCTCCAGGCTGCAGGCCCGGAGCTGGGAGGTGCCCTGGCATGGCAGGCCTTGGGAAGGGCCCCCACCACACCGCTGCAGCTGTAGGAGGGAGCACGCAGCCCAGAAGGGAGAGGAGGAAACCGTTGGGCAGCTGCGTCAGGGCACAGGCAGTGCTTTCTGCATCCTAGACTGTTGCACAAAGCTCAGGTGCTTAGTAAGGTAGATAAAGCTGGACACTCCCAAATCTACTGTTGATAAAACAGTGCTGCGCAGTGACTGTAGGATGAAAGGGGAAGCGAGTGTAATAAGTACAGCTGGGTCAATAAATCTAGTCATTGCAATAAATACAAGGAGGATAGGTGGTCACAGGAGGAGCAGACAGACCCACAGCCTGAGATGTCGTCGGGACTGTGGGAATGTGGCTCCATATGGCTCATTTGGGACACTCCCTGTTTCTCCTGCCTTAAAGCTGCCTTCAGAGACTCTGCATTGCAGTGTGTTGTAAGAGGACATTTACACCGACCTGCCTGGGCAAAGTGCCTTAACATACAGATGCACCTGTCCTGAGCCCAGGAGGCTGGGCAGAACTGAAATAATCTGTTTTGATGTGGTGTGGAGAGCTTCGGTCTAGCACAGGCAAACCTGTGCTGCTGCCATGCTGTCGTTTCTGCTGGCAGTAGTGTGCTGGGTAGCATGGCCACAGCTTGCACCGGGCTGTTCCTTTTTCTCCTGGCCTCTGCTGACAGTGTGAGGATTTGATACTATTCACGCTTGAGCCAGTATGAAAGCTTCCCGGGGTGGACTTCAGGTTGAAAGGGTTTTCAGTCACTGTGTGTGTGTTCTTGACAAGGGATACTCTTGTCCTTGTTACTCAGCTCTTTAAGGAAAGCAGATTGCCTGCTATAGCAAGGCATTGGACCTTGTTTACATAAATTCAGACCATTAACTGATCTTTAATAGAAATACACAACTATATTAAATAGTTGGGAAATGATGCAAAGTTGAGCCAGGCCCAGTTGATACCACCAAAAAAAGTAAGCCCCAAGGAGGTGGCTTACTCCTTGCTATCCCAAATGGAAAACTAACTTACGTGAATTAATAATAGAATATTCAACTAGAAATATTTTTCTAACCAGAAAGCATCTGTGGCTTTGCAGCAAACATCTGTGGTTAAAGTGAAAAAATAGAAGTTAAATAAGCTTTTATAAAAACTACAGACAGAAAAATGTCACACAAAAAAGAAAACGTGGGCCTTTTTTTCCTTGCTTCCTGCTGTAAGTGATTAAATGTTTAGTTTTCAAACAATGTACTCGGCTCTTAAAATTTTAAAGTTCCTCCGTATGTCTAAGTGAAAGTGACTCAGAGGAGAGCTCACAGGAAAATTGCTGCCTTTTTTTCCCCCCTTTCCAATAATCCCTTTTGACCTTTCTACCAAAACTCATTTATTTTGTCCATTTTGATATCAAACTTTCAATAAGTAAAACTACATCATGTTTTATACCCATTATCCTTAGCAATACATCCTGCTTGCCAGCACTCTTCTGTAGCTCAGCAAATGTCAAAGATTTCCATGCATCATTGCTTGGATGTGAAGTTTTGATGTTACTTCTCTAGCACGATCAGGTGCTAAATGAGGTACTCCTGGTTAAGGAGCTGTGGGGATTTTGGCCTCATGCTCTGCGTTAGCCGGGCCCTCTCCACGACAACTTTGTTGTCTGGAAATCACAGCATGCTTTGCTAACAGGTGACTGTCTATAATTCTCAGACAAACAGGGACTGAAGGAGGTATTATAAGTTCCAAACAAATATTTATTACCTAACTACATTTCGTCATGTTTCAGAGGGTTGCGTGTGTTGAGTTGCCCCCACTCTAAGTCTTTTGTGAAACGGTATCAGTGGAAGATGTAGACAATGCTGAGGCCATGTTTAACTATATACTGTGCAAACATAGCAAAAGACCATCCCTTCCTGAAAGACGTGAAGAAAGGCTTTCCTTGGATTTCATTCAGTAAAGCCTGAGAGCAAATACTTAAGTTTGTTTCCTTGAGATCAGATATAACCAACTATGTGGTTAGAGAAGGGCCTCAGCACTCACAAATGTTTACCTTGCACGGTGACCACTTTCAACCAGGCTTTCCAAGGAAGCCACAGTTCCCTTCAATTGCAGGTTTTGCTCTGTCTTCCCACTGACCTAGAGCTGCACAAGAATCATCAGGTTGATGATTTTTCAGTATTAGCCTTAAAACTGGTACAAGTTTCCTGAGATTTGCAAGCCTTTTGGAAGATTTGGATTGGCTTTTGACCAATGCTTGGCTTAGCTCTGATTTTGGGGTAAAGACAAAACTATTCCAAACTTCTGGTAGCATATTGATTTTTGTTTGCTTGATTTCCCCCAAGATCTGAGTGAAAAAAATCTTTCTTGGGTTTCCGTTTCCAATAATCTCAGTTTCCAAGAACCTCTCTATTTATAAGCAGGAAGTATTTGATTTGTGTGTCCTCCCCATGAAACAACACTACGTTTGACTCCATATTGATGTGATGAAGCAATACAGTAAGTTGCACTATTTCATCAGAAAAAAAGTAATAATTAAAGCAGTGCAAATTCCTGTAATGAGTGTAGAATTGTTGATATAAAGAACATCTGAACTGCTCAAGTGTGAGACAGCAAATGCCTCATATGTATTTCTCTCTTCAGGAAAGGAGTTACTGCTCCCTCTCATTCAATGCCCAGTCTGTCTCACCGGTCACAGAGTGACTTTAGTGTTTGTCGTACCTTCCACCCTACAAAGATACTTTGCGTAACTAACGTCAAACAGATTTAACTACTGAGCCACTAAGTGCCAGTTTACCATGACACACCCGATTTGTACAAACATTTCTTAAAAGAGAGTGGCCATGGCAGGCTGTTCCTAACGTGTCAGGTGCAAAGTTCCTCCACAGCAAAAACCTGTGTAATAGGATGGCTGTTTATTTGGGAGCTGGTGTGTTCCCCTCACTCCTCTAAGATTTAAATTTAGCTTAGCAAATAAGCCCCTTATTAACAAGAGTTTCTAAATAGATTTTTGTAAATAATTTAAGTTCAGAGGTCACGTAGTAAATTTGGAACAGTTCTTTTAAAGTGTAGTGGCTTTTGTTACGTTCTCACCAACGCAGTTGTGAGCGACTGCTGGGAGTTTGGGAGTACAGTTAGTTTGATAAAAAATGTTTTGATGTCTCAGGCCGAACGTACTAGGCCATACTAGGGTCTTGGTCCTCCTCAAAATTAGACCTTTGATGTTTTGAGATGGTCACCCTGAAAGCAAATGACAACAGTAATTTTTTGAAGAGCTACTGGTAAACTTGTTTGGGATTAAATTTTCTCAGATGTAAGTACTGGTAATGATAAAGCACTTTCTTTTTTTTTTTTTTTTTCAAAGAAAATTGAGAGCTTATCTGAAGGAAGGTGCTGTAGGTATTATTATTCTCCGCTTCTTTTTAGTATCCCCTAGCGTTACGTGGGAAGAAGAAAAAGAGATGGGTTTTATAGAATAAACTAAGGAAAAAATTAATTGCTTGCAATCACCACCCAGCTATTGTAGGAGTAAAATGCTAAACACCGCTTGCTGCTTTTCTGCAGTGGGAATCCCCAGGAGGTGGAAATCTTATGAGGCACTAGAGATCTTTCAGTAAATGTAGATTCTGTAGCTTTATAGAATGTAGTCTCTAAATTCCTATGAAGGGATTAAAATGCTGAGTATTTAGAACACTGTCTGAAAACAATTACAGTTTAAAGATAAACTGGGATGAGAAAAAGATCTTAGTGATAAAAATGCTAATACTGTACCCTGGAAAAATCCTTCAGCAAAAGTGAAAAAAATGAACTGCAATATTGCCAGCAATTGTCAGTGAAACTTTATCTCTCCATGTGAAAGTGGATATGCTTTAACATCATTTAAATTCTTGATTAATCGAGTTTTAACTGACTTTCCTCCTTCTCCCTATTTTGTAAAATTGTTTCCTTTTATGGAGCACTGGAATACCCTCCCCATCTGCCTTTCATTTGCTTTTGTAAGATTTTTTTTTTTTTTTAATGGTCCAAATTCTAGGACGGGAAATCAGAAATCGTGTAAGTTCAGTGAGAAAGCTGCATCCGTTAAAATACGCTTTGACTGCAGTGACTGAAACAATGTGCAATTCATGCTGTAAGTAAAGTCAGAAGAGTTCTAAATCCCTTCATTTCAGACATCAAAGACACATTAATTCTCCCTTTGCCCCACGTACTCTGACACAAACATTTCAGTAACTAATAAATCTTTAAAATATTACTTCTAAAATAGATTCGGTTTAAAAAGGTGGTTTTGTTTGGATTTCTGCTGAGCCAACTGTGTTTCTGAGAATAAAACCAATACTGACTGCAACAGGTGGAACAAGTGAGATCAGATATTTTTAGGATAAAGCTATTAGACTGTTTCGAAAGCTAAAAGGAAAGAGAGAGCAAAATATGCCCGGTAAACAGTTTCTCTTGCAAGCACAACGTTACAAGTTTAAAGAAAGAACTTTTCCTACCTGTAGCTTTTGTGCAGATCAGGAAGTGTAGCTTTTTTCTGATTACAATCTTCCATGGCTTAGCTTGGCTTCTGCATTTGAATGTTAAATATGTAAGAATGCCTTGTTTAGCTTGGGAGTTTGCATGACCTCTTAATGAGACACTGTAGTTAGTGTCATTGGGTATTAAGGCATCATGTGACTGTAGATGAAAATAAAATCCTTTAAAGTTTGCATTCAATACTTCCTAGAATCTGTAACCCTTTACCTGCAAGCTGGTTAAAAACCTGATGGAGCTCATTGCTTTATGGTCAGGGTTAGAAAAAGGAGAAGAGGAAGAACACGTGCCAAATAATTCCTTCTCCTCTGGGACAGTCACTTACAATGACCACAACAAAGTCTGAGCTCGTCAGTGTATGAATGATATCATTTGCATATTATTAAAATTAAACCTCCTCATATCACAAACGGCACTAGAAGTATTTGGCAGAAAGTTCCTCTGTTACATCAGGTAGTTTTGCCTAGCAATGAGATTTAATCCCCGCTGTTTTGGGTGATGCTCTATGGAGGAACTCTGCTTTAAGGTGTATTTGCAGGCATTGCATAACATTTACCTGTGAAAGTTGCTGACTTTCCTGGAATCCAGGTGATGTTTCCAAAAGTGATATGAAAGATGTTCTGCTGCCACAATCCAGTTAGGAGAGTGTTCCCTGTGCAGGAGGAGAGATTTAACTTGGGCAATATCTGCAAGCAGCTGGGCCGGGTGTTTCCCAGCTGTAATGTTTAACATATATTGTACTTGGAAACTGTGAAAAAAACCCCCCAAACCCTGGAAAGAACTAACACTGCGCCATCTAGCCGCATGTGTCACAGCCAGGGGGTCCAAAGCAGTGCTAACGGAGCCTACTCGATAGTACTTTGGAAATGTTCTACTACATCATTTGTTTGTTTGTGGTGTTAAGACTCATGGAAGCAGTTACATGAAATTCAGCTGCTGTACGAGTACGTGTACAATTCTTACCCTAAATAATAGTGGATTTGGGGTTGCCTCCCTGCCTGGCGGGAGCTGCATCCACACCTTCCCTGTGTAATAGGCATGCTGTTTGCCTTTCTCATGCAAAGTGTCCTTCTAAAATCCCACTTGAGTAGCCTGCTGGGTTTGCCCTGTTGCGCTTCCCCATGTATGCGCTGCCGTGAGCTAAAGCTGAGACTGTCAAACTCATTTCAGCAGTGGCTGAGAACAGGTGGGGCCGTGCCAGGGAGCAGAGACTCAGCTACGCCACCTAGCCCTGTGTCCCCCGTCCCCCGTCCCCCCCCCCGTCCCCCCTCCCGCAGAGCCACACGCCCCAGGCTCGAACATCGGGTGCCAGCAAACAAATCAATAAAAGCTGCTTTGGACACGCTTATTTTAAGCAGAGAGCTATCTCATAACGTAAAGCCCAAATATCACGTACAGTCTGTGNTGAACATCGGGTGCCAGCAAACAAATCAATAAAAGCTGCTTTGGACACGCTTATTTTAAGCAGAGAGCTATCTCATAACGTAAAGCCCAAATATCACGTACAGTCTGTGAGCTAGCAAACCGCAAAGCTCTGCAACAGCTCGTTGGCAGATTTTTCTGATTCCCGCGAGCTTGTAGCATTAGTTGAAAATGGACTTGGAGAGGCTGGAAATGTCTTAGTACAAAACCTTTACTAAACTCACCCAAGGCTCTCTGGTCAGTAAGTAAGGAATTGTCAGGCTAACGTATCCCCACGTTGTTAGAGGAGGTGAGGAAGGCGGGAGATGCAAATGGCTAGGAGCTACCTCAGCAGTGTGGAGCGCGATGCTGTGTGCGGACCTGTGCACAGCGTGTGCTGCGTGCCCAGCTTACAGCCCTGCCAAGCTGGAGCCAGCCCCCATGGGCCAGCTCTGCATTCAGTGGTATTTTGCTGTTACCCTGATGATGG
>VZSC01004580.1:0-24789 GCA_013398225.1 Steatornis caripensis
CTTTGTTGCCGGCTGGGCTCAAACCACGACAAATAAAAAGGACAGTATTCTGACTCAAACAAAACCATTCCTCATACTTCTCAAATCAGATATCTTTTTTTTAAAAACACCTCTCTCGTAATACTTCCAAACTCACTTCCCTTGAAGACACACAGGCAGCAAATACCAGCCTTCTTTTCAAGAAAAAGCGTTATCTCTGACTGAGAATCAGTGGAGTTGCCAGCCAAATGTTCACTCCATAAATGTATGAACATATATACATTCTCATGGTGAGAAATACCTGTTGCATCTAAAGAGAAGCATGTCAATACAGAATTGCTCAATATCAACTTCTAAGACCATAACTAACTAACACAGAGTATAATTTTTTAGTGTTTGGTATTTTTATAGAAAACATTAATGATCCTTTTGCAACAATGGTTATTTCAAGAAAAGAATTAAAATATTCCCCATTAACCTGCAGATTCTTTCTTATTTGGTCGGCTTGTGATCAGAGACATGAGAGGCTCGGTTTCCTAAGAAGTTTCTAAGATGAACTTTTAAGCATTTCACACTAATTTTAATTGGGCATAAGGGAAAGGTGCTGGACTTCAGTGACCTTCTTTGCTTGTAAATTACTTTTGCAGATGTGCTGAACAGCAACTGATCTCTGACGAAGGGCTGTGAAACACCAAACAGCCCTATGCAAAGAGCCATGAAACACCAAATAAATTTGGAATAGCAAATTTTCCTGTTGGTCTAGACACATTTCCACTTTTGTTTTGTTTGCCAAAATTTTTTTCCATCATGGTATAACAAAAATTTCTTGTATTTTCTTGGTAAAGAGCCTAAACATTACTGTACTTAAATTCCTTCATATTCTCATGCATAACTGATAAAACTTTTAGGGATTCTTTTCAAGAACTATTAGAATAAGTGTACCAAAATTAAATTAGCAACAAAAATGAGAAATGCCAACACCCTCTCTGCATGCAAATTTCTTCTCTTGAATACAAAAAATGAGACCAAGAGAATTGTATTTCACTGAGCAAATTAACAAAAGGTCAGAAAGCTTGATCTTTGTCACTGGTGTACTCTGTCGGAAAGCTGAACTGCCATTTAAACATTTATAAGGAAGAGCTGTAATTGCAGGTTTAGAGCTCTGAGACAGCTCTTCATGTACAATGCAGGAAACTCTGAAAATATTCATGACATGGGAGATATTCCACCAAAGGAAAAGTTGGGTTAAGGAAAGGAGTACTAACGTGGCATTTTCATCATTTCTGAATCAGGTTACACAAGAAGGTGACCTGAAACCTGTTACTTTGGGAGTCTGTCATGGGACACAGACACAGAAAAGAAACACTGACTCTTACTAGCCACTGAAAACTGGTAAAAAAATAGCTTCCAATGATGACAGTACAACCAGCAGTAGATGGAACTGTGTTTCATTTTTGTGAATATTTTTAATGAAATAAAGAAAAAGAAAAAATGGAAGGAGAAACAGCTGCATACATGACAAAGTTGAGAGAGCAAACAAAAATGTTCCAGACCCTGCCGTATCTATTAACTGGGCTTGCTACTAGCAACAGATCTATCTCCCAGCAGATTAAGGGTTCTTGCTAGATAATCTTCCTTCCCGCCTAATTTTAGTCCATTTAATTAAACTAAATTTATACTTGTCCCTCCAGTTTGAAAACCAGTTTATTGAAGATTCTTTTCAAGCAATTTATTCTATTTGGCACTGTAAGAAAAATAGGAACGCTCAGAGAATTCACAGTCGCTTCTTCCTACACAAACCCCCACATAACATGAATCAAGGTAACCAGCCTGTAACCTACCAGAAAAATGCACTACATCTATGGTCCATTCTGCCATCCTTTATCTGCGTTCCTTTCTTTTTACAAGTCCAGATATGCTTCACACATATGATGGAGAATATTTCCATTTTGGTCATTTGTAAATTACCTTCCAGTCATATGAAGCCCTAGCCCAAGAATTCCCCCAAAAAGAGACTCTACAGACCACAGCAACCAAAAGACAGACTATGCTTAGACATTAAATGCTTGTACAGGTGAGATCATATCTTGAGACAAAGATGCTCGAAGAACTATCTTGCAATAAACTGGATGGTTGAAATGGATGTAGTTGCAATATAAATTATATATGAACTGTTTCTATCAAAAATATGTACAGTGAGATTGATAGGATAACCTCTTAAACATCTGAGAGAATAAGTATTCAGCTTATGCTTAAGAAACAAGCAGTCTTATGAGCACCTGGCTGAGATCAAACATATTCTGTTGGTGCTGCTCATTCCATCACTTTTTAGAAAGGATGACTACCTGTATAGTCTCTAACTAATTATCTCCAGGATATTGGAAGTTTTGAAACCAAGCTGCCTTTGAAAATCATACAATGGATTTGAAAAGAAAGAATCGCAAGTTCTTCCTAAATACTTTTTTTGAGCATATAATAATATATGTTCATTGGTTAAACAAGTCAACATCCCAGAATATTCCACTGATGACACCTGGTGGAATGGCATAGTGATTTCTACTAACTTTCTGAACACATTTCAGACTACAGACAACCAGAGGATCAATCTTTAAGACAACTGGTGTGGGGATCCACAATACACAGTGAATTCAGTACAAAATCTTTAATTCCAATTTGCATTCACTGCCTTTCAAAGGAAAATGTTTGTGTGCCATGGGATTCAGACATGCAAACGTCACTTCTTGGTATAGTGGCAAAAAAAAGAATAAATTAAACTATAGAACATCATTAGGAAGATGCAAGGCATCATTAACAAGCAAAGTCCTTGATCCAGAGTAAATAATCTTAAACATTTGATTCATGAGCAAAGCTCATCAAAAAGTGTTAAGATCTCACGCTTCACTAATATTTGGAGTGTCAGCCAGGATGATAATTGAGGTAAATATTTATAGCAGCCCAATGAATGAGTTTACATCTGTTTACATAAGCAATTTCTTTTTTGTGAAGAGACTCCTTAAGAAGATTTCTGTGCAAAGTTACATAGCATGTGCTACATGAAATATCTGTGTAGATCTATGATGGACACCACCCCTTGTTCAGAAGGTCTCCTCAGCAGCAAATTGTTGAAGATTGAAAGAATATGCACACAAAATATAACTATACAGTTGCCTTGCTCTTACTTTCGTCCAAGCAGACTGCTGATCACAGCTAAAGAAAGTATACTGAACCAAGTGGACCTTTGCTCTGAAGTAATTTTATGTTTAAAACTATATCATGTTCCTTATATTTCCACACCCATCATTACCACTCATACTATTTGTTAGCTTTAAAGTCTATGATTACTTGAACATTCATCATTCTATTCAGTGTTTCTGTTTCCACTTTGGGGTTTGTGAGGCACAAGAGTATTTCAAGATTGCTGTTTCAGCATTCCTAGCTGGAACATCCATTCAAAGCATAGTCATGTAAAGACATACACAATCTTCCTTTTACAACAGCATTTCTTTCAATAAAACATGACCTATGTCATTAGTCATTCAAAGCAAACAAAAAGGAGTGCAGAATATTACTGAGGCAAAACAACTGATTATCTAAATAATTTTTTGTGAATAATATATTTGCAGTGAGAATGGGGTAATAATGAGATTTAAGGAAAAAGGCAATATTTTGCCTAGCTCTAATTAGACGATATCAAGAATTAACTCTTTTCCTGCTTGGGCAGATGCTAGTGCCAGACAAGTTTTAACATTAGGTTCCATATAGTAGGATCTGCATTTCATACGAATTACTGGGCTCCGGACTGGCTCAGATTTTGGTGCCAATACACCTCCCCCACCTCCTAGCAATACACTTTAACTCAGTTATAAAATCCATCTCAGTACTCAATACTTTAGACAGGTCTTCCACAAGGTCTACCATCTTGATGGAAACCCTGCATTTTTTTGTAATAGGAAATGACTGGTGTGTTACCACTGCCCTCTTCTGGATAAGAACGGGACTGACGTCCGTAGTCCTTGCTGTTCTGGGTTATGAGGAAACTGGCAACTACTCTTATCGCTCCTGATTTTCATTTTCAAGGCAGTGTTCCTGAATTTTATTTTTATGCTTGTCATGCAATAAAGATGTGCAGAACAATAACAAATACCAAATGGCAGAGTGACAACAAACTGGTGGCAATAAGGTAACCTAAACTTTTCAAGAAGTTGACAACACAAAGATCCTGTTGATTTCAGCTAAAAACCCCCACACTTCTTGCTTTTGAAAATGAGTTCTGGTGATACACAAAAAATCTAACTTAAAATGTCATCACAGACTCATTTTCTATGATTCTATGATTTTCTGTCGTAGCTGTGACAAGGTTCTGACCTTTAGTAATACTGCTTGCTCCGTTAGTTTGGGTTGCTAATGAAAAGTACTTTGGTGATTCTGTCATCTCTTTCATAGGATCAAGAATAAATGATTAAGAAATGTTTGTCATCAGAGCACAAGAATGGAATTTAGGGGATGCAGGTCTGTTACCTGGCTCCAAAGACTCAGCCTCTGACCTTGGATAATTCATTCAGCCTCTTTGTACAGAGGAAAAAAATTGTTCAAGCCAAGGAGTTTGGGAATAAAGTATATTACTGACACACAACCACAGAAGTACCATAGCAATGACGGATTATACAAGTATCTCAGTAGGTAAAAGATCCTGGGCACGATAAAAAATTTGGAGAAGTGACTCCTAGTTGTCCATATCGGCAAAACCACTCACTGATGGTGCTTAATTCCTTGTATCTCTGGTTAAAATATCTTTCCAATTGTAGCCAGACTGAACAATTCCCATTATGACAGGAAATAGGAAACACTACTGAAAATGTTAAGTTTAGCTTGAGGGTAATTATACAGATCTAGCTTTGGATGAATGGTATCTTGATTGTGAATGGAAAGATTGTTGTTTAGAGTTTTTAATAAATTAAAAAATTAGAGCTCACTTGTCACTTGCAACTGAAAGTAAGAAAGAACAATAAGCTGTACTGGAGGCTATCCAGGCGTGCAATCACAGCACTGGAACAGAAACATCCCATAGCCTACATCATCAGAATGATAAAATAAAAACAGGCAGTTGACACAGGAATAACACTTGATAACCAACAGAAAGCACCCTCTAACCAATGGGAAAAAATTATAGAAAAAATAGTTTATTTTGATTTGATAACTGAACTACCTGGCAAAGTGAACCACTCCCAAATGAAAGTAACAAAAAGTAAGTAAATCTTAGGCTTTTTTTTTTTAAATAAGAATAAGAATCATAAATACTGAAAAAATAAACCCCTACAGCTACCACACAACTGTAACAGAGAGGCAGTATAGTTCAGGACATCAGGTATGGCATTACAGAAGCGAGCCCTAGAATCTATTCCTACCTTACTTACTTTTCCTATAACACAGCTAAAGTGACATCTCTTTTCTACTCAACTGTTTGAAACAGTTGAATCCCAGTGCCAACGCTGTATTTTAACAGTCAGTAAACATAGGAACTATAACAGTGGGGTTACTCTTCTCCCATTTATCTAGTACATTGTGGTTGCATAACAGTAATGCAATCTATGCAATCACATGTTGGTCCGGTTTGTGACAAACCTAACTTGACCCTCCTCTCCTAAACAGGACATCTGGCAGCTAAGTGTGTACGCTTTCGAGCACATGCAACCATTACAAGAAAGGTGCATGGGAGATACAATGATGTGGAATTGGTCTGCATTTCCACTTGTTGAATTTACGTCCCACTTAAGAGTCCTGACATTGCAGTGTACAACGTTATCCTCACTGAAGGGTTCCAGCTTTATATTATCCTGGGGAAAAAAACCGCGTCTTACTGTTTCAGCCAATAAGCAGAGACTTGCATTTGATCGGGATGATTATGCGTACTTGTAAGGGCTGAAATATTCCCTCCGGGTAATATTCCCCTCCAGAGTGTGACTCTGCAAGTATTTGCGGCCCTATTTTCTGAAAGCCCAGTACACGGAAGTCATGATACATGCTCAGTGCTTTTGACAAAAATCTAGCTTTCATTTAGGTTCCTGAACAGGAAAGTAATGCCAAACTGGAGACGTTTAGCACTGGAAACACATATCATTGAAGAACTTTGAAGATATGGGTTTGCGTGTTCCCTGAAAAACTCTTCCTAGAACATGGTGCATGCCACCTTGCAGAACCAGGACCACTGGATACAAAGAGTCTTTGCACATTTCCACTTTGACTTTGGTACTATTTCCCAGTCCACTGTGCATCTCAAGCCCAACGAAAATGCAGGCTGCCTTTCCAATAGATTATACTGCAATGACCATTTTAGCAAGCCAACTGTTTCCCTCAGAAGTTGACAGATTACTTGTAGTCACTGCTCTATGAGCTGTGAAGTCTTTGACAATTATATTAATGCAATTTCCAAACCACTCTTCTACACTTTTTTCTATCAGTGATCATCATCACTTTGTGCTCCCTCTTCACTTCTTGAAGCAGATCTTCTCTAACCTTCTTAGCACACAAACACTTCCTCCATCAAACTGATAACTCTTCACAAAAACTAGCACTGGTGGGAGCTCATATTTACAAAAGCCTCTTATCACTTCTCATATCCTTGCCTTAATTTTAGTCGTCTTTATGAATTCAGTATTACACCAATTTGCCCTTTCAGCTTAAAACATTCTCAGTCACTCTAATTTTCTTAATGGCTCTTGCTTTAGCTGACATCAGTTCTCCAAAGCACCGCAGTCTTGATGCTTCCCATATTTTTAGCTACTGTGCCAAATTGCTCTGAATTTAATTAAACACCTAGCTGCAGAAACCTATCCTAAATTCAACGCGAGAGTCTGCTGTCAAAGCTTTTAGGACAAATTCAAAGCCACTTTTCTTTGGCACCTTCTGGACATGAGGTCCTGAGGCAAACGATTAATGTGTTAGTGTCTTACAGCTAAAAAGCACTTCTGACTGTATGTCTTAAAAACCACAGTATCACAGAACACATCTGTAAATACTGTGGCAAGAGTAAGAAATGTGATTCTTGGGAAAAACACCAATCTGACTATCTAGATAAAGTTTTTGCCTTTTTTTTTTAACACTCTTGAGATAAAAATTACAACTATAAACTAAGATAAAGAGCAAGTAATATCTCTGTACTGCCAAGTATTTCTTTAATGAAGTATGAATATCAAATAATGTACCTAATTTACAAATTAGAAAAAATATTTAGCATAAAGCTTGATGATTTCTCCAGTTTATTCATGTTGCAAATATGGACAACATTTGTGTACTGGAAAACTACTATAAGAAATCACTCTTGTGATAAATGTGCCCATAACTGTTTTTCACAGACTACAAGGAAGCTCTGCATTAGCTGTCAACTCAAACCTGTATAAATCTCCTGACTAACTAAGAGGAAAAAAAGTCTTTACGAAAACCAGATAACCATCAATGTTACATCTTCTAAAATATTTGTTTTAATAAGGAAATTCACATCATCGCCTATTAATACATACTACACATTTAGTTTTTATAAAAGTACACAATTCCACAGTCTACATGTCAAGAGATAAACAATAGATCAGAGCTGTCACAGTAAAGCATTTAAACCTCAATTTTTCGCAACATGTATGAACAAGCTACTGTATCATTCTACAGAAATCACTCATTGGCAAAAATTATTCCCATCTTTTCCATGGGGCTGTTGATTTTTATTTAAATGAGTCATGTATCAGCCAGACAAATTTTTCTTTCATTTGCACTCATATAACTAATATCTTACTGGCATTATCCCTGAGTGATACTACCAGAAGTCTAAGGAGAATCAGGCCTTTAAGCCCTAAGTATTACCAACATGAAATGTAAATCCTTTAAAAAGGATTTGAGGTGGCTTTTTATGAGAAAATGACAGTCAGGAAAACATCTAACTCCCTTTGACATAAATAACAGGACAAGAACTAAAGATTTATCTCTGTACAGAATTCTGAAACCCAAACAAA
This sequence comes from Steatornis caripensis, assembly GCA_013398225.1. Lineage (NCBI taxonomy): Eukaryota > Metazoa > Chordata > Aves > Caprimulgiformes > Steatornithidae > Steatornis > Steatornis caripensis. The sequence continues at coordinate 7,980 of VZSC01004580.1, forward strand.
AGCCAGAAGGCATCTGATAACAGCTGGTATCTTTCAATAGCCAAACCATCTGAGTTTGACATCCCTATTTTGGCAATAGCAAATGTATCATTTTGGCAAAAACAGAATCTTCCATCACTAGACAAACAGTGCCTTGAACTTGTATTGTAAAGTCCATGATTTTTCTGTCCTCTCCTACATGTAGTACTTTCAATGACTACTGTGGTAAACAGCAGTACCACTGTTAATTCTCTGATCACCTGGTATCAGGGCTCTGTTGATAATTATAAATGATTCCATGACCAAGTTTAAATGTACCTGCCAAAACAGAAATTGAACCTGCAGAGAGAAAGCATTTTTTTTCCAATGCAAGTCTTTGACATAAGCCTCGCTGGATCTGTGCCTACATATGCAGCCAAAAACATTAGCAAACAGACTAGCCCTACAGCACAGCCACCTGAGCACTGCGGGCTTCCCCTTGTGTTCCAAAAACACTGCAGTTCACAGCTTTAACTCTACAGGTGAATAATCTGTCATTCTGGCCATGCAGTAATGGGCTAATTAAAAGAGATTTTCAGCCTGTGGAGTATAAAATGGGACTGCTTCGCTCTAAAATCAGAGATGCATCAATATCAGACTCGAGCCTTCAGGTCCTAGCCACCCATGAGTATAAGAAGCACAACTGTTTTTTCAGATGGTAAGAATTTTGGATCATCTACACAAAAACTATGAATGATGCATCAATGTTTATCAGAACAAAACATTTTCCAAAACTCATTCCAATAATAGAGATTAAAGGTGTTTAATACTAAAAATTAATGACATTTTAATACAAAATTGAATATGCAAATCTTCATGGGATTATTTTATTTCTCATTAGAGGTATATAAACACCTACACTTGATCTAGTTGTCCGGGCCCTCTTACAGTCAATGGAAAAACAGGCACTTCCAAGATGTAACTTATCTCCAGTCTAAGACAGATACTAAAAATAGAAAGTTTCTTTCTCCATCTAATTTTTATAACTTATTACTAAAGTACTGCCCAAGCACTAGTAATTCGTCACAGTCTTTCTGTGATAGTGCTATAACTAGCTCTTTCTCTGGCTAGACTTACAGCAAATTTACCTTAACCTCCCACTTGCTTTTGTTATGAGTCATTTAACAGATCACACGAACCCCATATACATCCGTGCTTACACCTTCACTTCACATGAAACTGTGCCTATAATAGCTGCTGCCACTTGCCCTTTTTCACAGGATGTCTTTGAATAAAGGCAAGTTAAATAACTAAATTATCACAGGTCCAGAATTAAGCCCAGGAAGTGAGAATCAATTTACTTTGACTTTCCTGTTAAGTTCTATGAAGATTAGTTAAAGGATTTTCCTTTTCTCCAGTCTCTGTCTGCATCCTGTATAAGCAAAAGGATAGAATTTATGATATGCAGGTCACATCTACCTCTTTGATCCAGTTAATGAAATTGAGATTCATTGCAATTTTCTGCTTTCCATCATTTAAGGGTGGCAGTTACTTTGAAGATTCCTTGAAGCTTACAATATTTTTCCTCATAACCAGATTCTATTTCTCCTGGATATCTTATTTCTTTATCACTGCCAGTATAAGTTGTTAATATAAATCTTCTGTCTAAAGCAATCTAGACTGACTGAGCTCCACAAATTTAAATTCCATCTTGAACTTGTAGAGAAACTTTTCCAGAAAAGTTTTTTGCTTTCTCTCTTTTACACAAGCATCATGCATTTCTAACTATTGGTGCAAGTACTGGGGTAGCATTTAAACTATGACCTCACACAGTTGAAAAGGAGTCTTCATCAATTAGTGGTTCAACTGGTAGGTCAATACTGAAGCAGTTTAGGACACTACCCTTTCTCTACAAGAATATGGAATCCACAATCATGTCATGACTGTACAAATCTACATAAAGAAGAAAGATGCTTCTTCTCTCCAAGAGCTGGTGACAAAAGCAAGATAACCAGGGCACATAAGGGGAAAGGCCAAAGCCCAAGGCTGCTGCTGGGTGATGTACAATCTGTACAACTCCTCTGAAAAAGGCCTTCCTAGCTAGCACATTTCCAGTTGTCTTTTTGCCCATGGACCCTCTGCTCCATAGTCCCATTCATGTGACATGACATTCCTCATGAATGAAGGAAGTAAGAAGCAGGTCAGGCTGACAAGATGGACTTAGCATATGACATCAATGAAACACACCATGTTATGCTGTAAACAACAGATAAACAGCCACGGGCAAGAGAAAAGAATGAGGTTGAGTTAGCTTGTGAAAGTCTCACTTCCATTGTGGCAGTTTCTGAGAGGTCTGTGAATAGGTTGTGAAGCCCATTTCCTTCCTGGAGTAAGAGAACAATACGACCAGAAGAATCAGAGTACAATCTTTACACCGACCTTTCACCTCTTTACCTTCCGCAGAGCAGATTAGCATACATTCTATTTTCATTCTGCATAAAAGCCATTAGTGCAAAAATAAACAGACGAAAAACCACACCACATCTCCTTTAAGTCTTTACCTTGCATGTTCCACTGGCAAGCTTAGATAAGCACACTAGAGGGAAAATAAGAATGCTCCAGATGCTAAAGGTTAATATTGCTGTGGTATGGCTTGGTTTTGCACAGTGATTAGGCTCGCTGCCAGCCTGATTTCTTCAATGTTTTAACTATCGGCAGCTTGAGTGATTACATTAATAAACTTCCAGTGCAGGCAGCATGCTAAACTCTAGTCACTGTTCATGTAGGAAGACAATGGAAGTGTTTAAATACACTTTCTCTTCTAATTTCTAAATAAAAATGCAAATCCTGGCCTGATTTTCTCAGGAAGAACCATTGCTTAGAAACCCCCGGCAATCTCTTGATCCTCAGCAGGATTTTTAGGACCAGGAGTATTCCCTATCAGCCAAAGAAAGATTTTTTTTTCTTTATTTTTAGTAGCAGCAGATCTAACATTTCTATCCATCACACATCACAGATCTGCATAATTCAGATCCCCGTCATGGTATCCCTACAAATTACAGTTTGAAGACCAAAAGCAGTTTGAAGGCCAAAAAGCATCACCTGACCGATTCAAGCTAAGAGAGTAAGTCATCAGCAATGATTTATAATCAGAGACAAATCTAACTTATCATAGGTCAGTCCAGAAATTTTCAGGTCAACTCCAAAATAAACAGAACCGTAAGTGATTAGTTTGAGCTGCACACAATCCCAAGTATATCTTACAAACCAGTACATTGTCAAACAAAGACAGGGAGCAATTGAATCCTGTTACATAACAAACAAGAGTATCTTCACATTTGGATAACAGGCAAAAATGTTTGCTGGCAAAAAAAAAAAGGGAGAATTTTAAGCAATGTATTACAAGCCAAATTGCTTCACCAATCTCTCTGAAGCAACAATGAATACCTCTTTCAGCAACTGTAATAAATGCAGTTTACTTTTCTGCAACAGGAACAACTCCCTGCTAGCCATAAATCTTGACTTCTGCCTCCACTGTATTCAGAAAGGATATCAAAGGAGTATTTGTAGAGTGAGTCAGATACAGTTAGTATCTTCCTGTAGAAGCAGTCAATAAAAGTTCCTGTGTCTTTTTCACAAAATGCTGTTTTATCGCTTCACCCTCCATGACTACTAGTTGTATACAGCCATATACAACTGTTGTGTTTGCTTTGTCTTAATTTCTGCATCAGGAAGTTACTGAAAACTGAAAAAGTTTCATATATATTTTACAGAAATCTACACATTTACTGGTAAGTTTACTCAGTGGAGCAGGGCTGTGGTGTGGGTGGAACATCCAGGTTTCATTCTCAGCTGTCACTGACTCATTGCAGAAACTTGGGGAAATCATGTGCCGTTCTAAACAAAATGGGGATAATAATAATTCTTACCAAACAGATGTGCAGTAAGGCTTTGTTAATTAATATCTGCAAGTACTTCAAAATCCCAAGATGAAAGACAAAGTGGATCATACGAACCCATAAAACACACAATAATGTATCTATGGAATAATGCATTTAACACTTCTTAACCATTAATTCTGTGCTTGTAAAAGACAAACTACTGCCATCCCTTTCCAAACAGACTTGCATACACAGAGCCAGAAGCCAATAAAAGCTAGGGACTCTGTGCCTCCAAACCTTTTCACCCTACTGGGTGGAATCATTTAAACACTACCAGTATCAAACAAAATTGGCTGGAGACAAACACGGAGGTCATGTACAAAAACAACCCTATGACTAAGAAACCAAATAAGCCTATTTTCTCTATGCTGAATCATTTGCAACCTGATCTTCAGGTTGGGCTTCAGCAGAACTGCTCTGCAATCCTTTCAAAGACTGAAAGGATGGAAAGGGCAACAGTAATCCATGATGACCAGTCCGGGTGACAAACATATATCTAAAAGAATACAAAGTAATGGCAAAAAGTAGACCATCTTTAACATGGAAAGCTTACCATAAATATAGCCATTTATTAGCATGTATTTCTCTTCTAGAAAAAAAATGAATATCTGTTAATAACTCATCCTACTGGAAGCAGATGCACAAGAGGCTATCACTCTCAATTGTCTTCATTTTTGTGCCTGCTCCCCCTCCTTCCTTCACGTGACTATGGCATGTATGAGATACATGTTATCTGTTCATTATTTTAAGTTTAATGAAGTTTTGCTGCTACATTTAGAAATGTAACTTGAATTTTCTCTTCATAGTTGAATCAAAGAGAGTTGTAAAGAGCATTTTGTGCTGGCGGTTTCTTCAATCTCTTTGTTCCAGAATCACGCCATGATCCCTTCTAAAAAGAATTCTTATGTATCAACTGACTGAAAGATGGGGCCTTAAGTCTTGCTCACTCAAATCAAAGGATCAAAACCACTACTGCCACTAACATCCACCTAACCAGCTGATGACTCTCCTGAAAGCATCCTTGAAACATCCTAAATTTTTTTCAAGGAATTTGAAATCAAGCCACATGCTATTACGAGAAGCTGGCAAGTATGTATGCATGCAGGAGTTTTCTCTTTTGGAACACATGCACTGAGTGCCTGTGCCCAGGTGCTGGCAGCAGGGGCCTCTGCTAGGAGAACTGCAGCTGCCCCATGCCGAACACAACCCACAACAATGATGAAAAAGCAGAGGCAAAAAAACTTCGTGCATCAACTCATCAGGATTTCTGCTTATGTGGGCCTTCAAGAACTGGCCTGAATTTAAGACGCAGCCTAAGGGTAAGTCACATGGGCCAGAGCACAACCTCTACTACATGTGTTGCTAGCCTTCCACAAAAAATGAAATGTGCGAACTTAAGGTATGTGGAGAGAAGCAGTAACCAGTTATTCACTCCCTTTCATGCAGAGACTGCTGATGCCTTGCATTTGGTTGGCATGAAGACACATCACATTTTAAATTACCCTTATGTGGCTATTAGTGAGTTCTATCAACTGTTATGTTCTTTAAATCACTCTCTCATCTCTTCAATTTAATAACAGATGTTCCCCTCTGGGTTTTCTATTAAGGTGTTAAATTTCCTACCTCCCCCACCCCCATCTTCATGATTGGCTTTCATTTGCCATAAACCCTGAGCAGGTATTCTTCAGACAGTATAAATAATAACCCAATATATTTGACCCCACAGGAATAACAATTTGAAATAAGAACCTGCTTTTCCCAGGAACATCTTTGGGAAAACCCTAAAAATGAATAGCAGACCTATTCACAATTCAGCAAATATTATGGCAGTGAGAGATTAAGAGAAACCAAGGGCTTCCAGAGCAGACATATCTTTTAATTAGGAACTTCGCATTTTAAAATATTCAGTCATCTACACTGAGAAAAATACCACAAGCACCACGTAAAGACTGCAAAAGTAAAAGGGTTTTTCTTAAATAAACAGCATTCACATAGCACTTTGAAGAAAGAATTCACTGAGAATAACTGAATTCAGACAGCAAACAAGTCCACGAAGCACTTAGATAAGGTAAAAACAGAAGCTAGGTTAAACCTAGCAGATGCTACTGACAAATCACACTAAAAATGAACAGTTCGGTAACATTTTTGAACACTTCTATCATCTTGACAGTCTTCTGGTGTTTGAATTGGAGCACTAAGTGCTAAGTATATGCTTAACTTCAAAAATTGTAAGAGGCAGAATTAGTGACAAAATCAGACCATTACCTAGTTGTTTTGTCACTATTAGACTACAAAGAATAAGCTCTTTTAGTGTTCTTTCTTAAGATAAGGTGTCCAAATTCCTGATTTATTCATGTGGGCCTTTCTTTTTGTTTGCTCCAGTTGATGTTTCTTGAACATAAACCCTAGACTGAAACAAAAAGGTAGAGCTTTAAAATGTATTTTAAGTATTTCACAGTATACATAAATTGTTTCAGTTATTCACGTTGGAAACAATATTGCTCGTTTATTACATTTCTCTCCTTCCCTTTTGAATGTGCTTGGTAATATTAAGAGACATGCAACACGGAGTAGGATGTTGTGATAATTCCCCTGAAGTATTTACTTGATGCTTCTATTATTTATATAATAGTAGTCTATTATCAATCCAATAATGATGGATAGTGATAGCTAAATGCTCCTGTGGGACTTCACAGGCCTTCTTTCATAAAGGAGGTTTGATGGGACTATAAAAATCCAAATGTATTTCTTCCCATGCACACTTGTACTGGATTACAAGTGGGATACATGAGAAAAGATTTACCACTTCTCTGAAAAAGATATACTGCACTGACTCATTATGAAAGTAAAGCTTTTGAGCCCTGAAGTTATTCCAATAAATTAAGAAATTCTGATAATAGGAACAACACAGACCTTTAAAAGCACTGCAGCTCATGGGCATGCATTATTCTTCCTAGTTAATGCCAGCAATTATACTTCTAATGCATTTGCAGATACTAAAAACAAATTACGTAGTGCTACATGTCTCAAATCTGTATTTTGCTAAGAGTCATGACTGTCATAAAATTCTGTCCTCTTGGCAATTATTACACAAACAACAGATCATTTTTATCCTCAAGGCAGATTTGATGTCAGAGACAGTCCAGTTTTGCTTATTTGTGAATTTTAGTTGTGAATGGGCTGTAGTCCGCAAATTATAAGTTTACAAAAAGCTAAATTGCAGTGTATTACTGAGGACAAAGACAGGATCAATGACAAGGAATTAAGGAGGATACTGTCGCTCATCAGTATTTAATAAAAAGCATTTCTTAACTCAGTATTAAATTGACCAAATTGTCATATATAGGAAATCATTATAGTATGCAAGTCCGGACAGACACTAGGAGAACCTCTCCATACATATGGAAAATAAATTGCTGTTACATTTTAATTCTGTAGGTTTACAATCAAGATTTCCTATTTACCTCACTTTCCTCATTTTCCACTCTGCCTTCTTTCTGTGTTTTTGTTAAGTCTCTCCACTTCTTCCTTCCTTATTCGCCCGGGAAATCCTACAGCATTTGATCTAACTTCTACAAACAACTAATACACAGAGCTACAAAGCAGGCAAACAAAGCTGGTTCAAACTCAAAAAGAACAGTAGTGCAAGTGAATGTTTTGTGCCAGACACCTTTCCTTGTATACAGAAGACACCTCTCCTTTGCAGGATAAAATACATGTATTATTAATAATTTCTCCTGAGGGGTTGCACGACATTTTATCTTTCAGATAGTAATTTCTTGTAGGCAAGGAGACTGAAAACTAACCATGGCATTATAACCTCTCCAGAACCACAAATCCACTACCTTCAGCTCCCAGAAGTAAATTGAAAAATTAATATCTGATTTTGGTTTTCCCTTATTGTGGCTAAATAACTTCCCTTGTTTTTGCTAAAATCCACGAACTCTGTTCAAACAGCAATGTACATCAAGATTCTTTTCTAACAGTCATTCTTTGGGATTGTAAGGAAAAGGGATAGAAACAGCCATACTAGATCAGATTCCAGAGCCATGTCGTCTAGCAAAACCACGTATCAGATGCTTCAGAATAAGGCACAATAAAACCACAGTAAATCCCTGTAGTATAAACTCTCGTCTCCTACAGGGCCTAGAATAAGACATGATAAATACTAACAAAACACCAAAGCACACTAGGCTTAACACCTCTTCCAATTCAACTACAGTCCAGTTCCATCCACACCTTACAGTACATAACTCAGTCATGTTAGGGAAAATTTCCTGTTACTTAGTTACAGGAAATCAGAGTTGATAAAATATTCTTCTCAATAGCAGCACAGTCTCTTAAATGCTATCAAATAAAATTATATTAAAAATCAACAATCTTGTTTGCCTAAATGTGTGTAACTGAGATTTAGTCTGCTAGATAAAAAGTTACCAGCAAACCAGAATATGGGGAGAGAGGGGAAAGAAGACACACCAGAAAGTGACTGAAAAGTGGGGTAAAGGGGAAGGAAAAGAAGACTTCTCCTTTATGCTCCCTCGAATGCTGCATCACTTTGCTGTGTCCAACTGTACGTTTGGACTGACAGCTCTTTGAGAAGTGTTCAGTGCCTTGTTCAATGGGGCTGATACTCAGCACCTGTCTGGCAGCTCTTCCCGCAGATCAGAAACAGGAAATGCTTCAGCAGCTCAGTGTCACTTTCAGTGTCACACACTTGTTGCATCAACATTTACAGTTGTGTTTAATGAAATACGGGTATTAATTTATTTACAGTACACAAGTATCATGTTTACAGTAATGTTTACTGCTCTGTGCTCAGAGCAGCTTTTCACAACGAATCAATAAAACCACCTGCACCCCATAGGCACTAGTGTGTTCCGTCATTGGTGTCAGCGGTACAATGACCTCATTCGTTGTTTGATTCTTTTAGCTCTTATCGTCATAGACAGCTTTTCTTCCTGTCTTGCTCTGTTTTCTAAATTGTTCTGTCTTATTTTAAGACAAATTCCGTAATCCGTATGTCAAGAAAAAATTATGTATTTACAAAACTTCTATCATTACATTGTAGAAATATCAGCAGTTTAGAGCTCTTTATACTTACTTTCCTTTTAACAATATTGACTGAAATTAAATAGAAATTTTCCAAAAGGAAAGCTAGAAATGTTGCAAACTAAGCATAAGGTTTACGGTTTATGATAATTAGTACCTATCAAAATCAAAGCTAGCAAAACTCTCATTTGCATCTCACAGCTAGGATCAATATCTATAAAGAAATCACTGAGTAGAGTTGCTTTGCTCTGGCTGCATGAGATACTTTGCCTTTTGGAACTATAAAAAAAAAAAAAAGGTGTGACCCCCCACCACCAATGTAGGAAATAAGCTTAAGTCCATTTGAGCCATCAGAGGTATGACAGTTGGTACGACACAAAGGATCTACCCTTCACAGAATCACAGAAAGGCCAAAGCCCCTCTCCCTTATCAACAGTGTTTATACAGGATGTTACTCTAAAGTTTATAAAATCCATGCTTATATTTCCTCCCTGGTAGGAATCCTGAAAAGACCACCACAGCTGCTGCTCCCTAACACTCATCACTGGCAAGGTACCACAGAGCACAAACAGTTCAGATAAGACAGACATTAGATTACTGTTGATAATGCAAGAAAAGATCTTCCTGTAATTCTTCATGTTTCACACTTTTGTTTGTTCTGGTCAGCACCTTGTTGCATCCTGGAACAATTCAGGATGGAGCCTGCCAGGCTCTCTATGACTGTAAAGCACATTAACTGGAAAAGGTCTAGATCCTGAAGAGTTCATCTATGCACATTATTCACAGAAACATCTGCATTAATGACAGGTTTCTTTTAAAACACAAAAGCATTAGCAGTACCCATCTGCCCCACCACATAAACCTGCTTTACAGTTGCTTCTTTGTTCTCATCCTAATTCATCCAGCAGCCAATAACCAGCAGCGTTAACTGTACCCACTTAATCTTAAAATAAGCCAAAAGCTACCGAATCGCAAGGAATGCATGGTACATACATTTGTACAGATGATTTAAGACTGTTGAGCAACAGAGACCCCTTCCAGCAATGAAACATTTGTAGTTTCAGTATTCCCAGTAGGGAAGCAGGCAGCCATCAGGAGAATAGACAAACTGACTATAGCCACCGTGTTTTATGATAGTAGTAATTTTTAAAATAATTAATACACTCACAAACTCTTTACTATGAGTAGCACACAGGCAAACAGTCAGTTAATTTGAAGTGAAACAAAAGAAAGCCTGTTTTTAGAAGAGCAATACTTCCCCCTCCTCCCTTCTTACACAACATTTAATTAGGAGAAGCAATACAATGGATAACATGCTGGACAGGATTCTGCAAACAATGTCCATAGATTTGCATTGACCCTGCTGAGTGATATTGGACAAATAAACCTGAAGCACATTAAAAATTTCTCATCTGCGAAATGGACAGAATGGTATCAGCCATCATTCTTAAGCATTTTGTAAAGCGCTTTTACTGAAAACTGCTATTACAAACTAAGGGCCACTCTAGAGCAAAATGCAGGTTCACATAACCACAGATTTCAGTAAGAAATTAAAAATTGAAGATTGAAAAAAACCCCAACAACAAACACTCAAAATTTCATCTAGTTGTTCCTAGTTTCTAACAGCAACTATTGTTGCAAGGCTATAGGAGCTCATTGGCACTGAACCCTCCCAGACAATGAAGAAATTGAGCAGAAATATCTCCTGTGATTTACTTGAGAACACAACAGCATGTCAAACGTCAGCATCACAGACAAGAGCCAGCCTCCAAGGCCCATATGCTGGCCAGGAAACCAAAGTAAGACTTAGTTTCTTCAGGGCACAGAGCTGGTCCATCAACAATGGAGTGCTTAAGCTGCATTGCATAGTGTGCAAATGTGGTTTAGGCAACAAAAACGTGAAACTGTGTGTGAAGCAGGACCAAAAGATGGTGCTGGTCCAGAAACAGCAAGAGGAGCTATTATTCCATGAGTGGATACACTGCTGTCACTTATAAAAGTGCTTCTTTGGCAAAACAGCAACCTAATGAATTACCATGCATTAAAAATTGATCATCCCTACACAGCATTTTTTAAACTTCTGTATTGATTTATGTTTTCATTTTGCATAATGCACCAGAGCCCAATTAAGATCCATAGGAGGTGAAGGGGCTGGGGGACAGACTGAGAGGTTTTCAATGTTTGTTCTGTACTTTGGTCACTTCAAAACTAAAATGAACAAACCTATCAGGAAAACAGAAGGGAACCTAGCATACTGCATTTAACATTCATTTGATCATTACCTGGTATGTCAGAGTGTTTAAATCTAGCCCCTGCTCTCTTCTACCCCGCAGGAAAGGCAGACAGTGCAGACTGCAAAGCATTACAGGGAAATAAGACAATCGGCCTGACAACTGAGGGCACAAATCATGTGCCAGAACAAACCATTCACAAGATTTCTAGAGTCATACATAAAAACCCTGACCAGAGTGTTGGCTTCAGACAGAGCCTTATGTCAAGCCCAGTATGACACAAGCACATTTTCCCAAACTACTTAAAGGTTATGTAATAGAGATCTGCAGAGCATTAGCCGTCACATGACACGTCCCACTAAGATTTCAAACTGCCACCTACGAAATTTAATTAGCAAGCAGTAAACAAAAGAGAAAGGAAGAAATACACTCCTGGAATAGACAGAGAATATTCTTAATGTTCTGAACTGTATGCAGAATTGGGGGCAGGGAAGAGGAAAGAACTGAAATGAGAATTTAACAAGGTAAAACTGTGACTGTCAGAGAAGAGGGGAAAATGCAGTAAATGGGAGAGATTCAACCATGCATTGCTTGTTATAGTGACAACTGTGAGCTTCATCCAGCTGAATTCTAAGTACCAACAACTCTATCATCTTCAGTAACAGTTTAGCCTGTTAGCACGCTCCCAGAGATACTGTGCAGGGCTAACCCTCCTGGTATAAACTGGCACAGATCTGTAAGAGTCCCTGCTGATAAGTATCAGAGAACATTTTTAAGCAAGTTGGACAATGTACTTCCTGAAGATGCACTTTCCATGTCAGAGAAAAGGCACCACGGTACTCCACACAGAAGTACAAATGACATTTTTCAACTGTATAAAAAGGAGTACAGAAATATTCAGCAGGAGATGAAATGGTGAAGCCACAGAAGAAATTACTGATTCTGGAGAAATTCAGTCTCGATTTAGTATTTTTGTAAGCCAACCCTAAACAAGTTAACCTGGACAAAAAAGGGCTTACTTTCCTTTCAAAATTGGCAAGAGGGGGTATTACTGTATTTTTTCCCCAAAAATCAGTGTAAAAACTTGATTGAAACTGTCTATAAAAATTATTTATGCTCCTCAGAAAAAAAAAAACCCAAACCAAAAACAGTCTAGTCCCAGTGGAGATGGAGTGTGGAAGGAAAGAGGTTCATATGCTGGCGGCTCTGCTCAGATCAGGCCTTAAGGAAGGTTTCACATTGGATGATCTTTAAAGAAAAAATGGAAGATAGTTTCTAGTTGTCATTAGATAAGAACAGAGAAGAGAGACTGTGCCATATTTGTAATGCCTTCCCCTTGATTCTCTGCGGTAATATCTTGCACCGCTGCTGCTTGCTAATCAACATCAAACATTTGGCATAGTAATACTTATTGCCTTAGAATCCATGTGTTATACTGTTTGTAACACAGAAAATATAAAACGTTATGACAACTAAAAAAAATAGTAAAAAAAATCAGCCCTACATGCCCACTTCCTCTGTCCTGACTTCAGCACTGTTAGTATTTCTGCCAAAGCACTGCCATCATCAGGGAAACTAGGCTCTTCACTCCAAACTGAACATACCTATGAGCACAACAGAAAGTTTAGCAAATCAAATCCTATTCCAAAAATCTCAGAATCAATTCAGAGTCTTCTGATACTTAGAAATATTTTTTTATAGCTCAACAACATACAATGTAGACTGTCAAGTGGTTTATAAGTAGCATCTAGAAGCCTCCATTGGGATTTAGCATCCCAATGGAGAAAACAGTCTTTGGTCTGAAGATCTCATTTTCTAAGCAGATAAAACAAGCAGAATGAAGTGGAAGTGATTCATTATTATTCTCATTTACAGAAAGAGAACAGAGCCCAAGAGATACTACGTGCTTTGCCCAGGGCCATTCATAGAATCTGTGGCAGAGCTGGAAGTCACACTCTGATTTCCTTATCAAGTGCCACGTCACAAGCACAAGTCAAAGCTTTGAGCCACAAGCGTATAAGCCACTCACCAAATCTCCTCACCCAAACGCCAACCACTGGTGGCTTTACAGCCATATCTTATAGAACAAACATGCCTCCAACATGTAATTTAACAGGATGGTTACAGTTAGGAAACAAACCCTCAATGACCACTTTCAAACTTCAGTGCCAATCAGCTGCTCCAGATCATTGACTGCTCTCCCAGGGTAATGTTATTACTGCTGTTTCCCCAAGAGCCCACTCTGTGCAAATAAGCTTGACAAAAGCCCTCTTTTTAACTGGTAAACAGAAACTGGTTTCACAACATGATGCTTTGAAGAAGCTGCATTTTTCCAGCACTATGGCTAGATTCCAATTCTATCCTTAATCATAGTGGCATATATTTTTCAATTCTAACAGCAATCAGCAAATGCTAGTGTCAGTAATTCTTCATGACAATTCTCATCTGTGGTAGACAGTCAGCTTAAAACAGAAACAGTCAGCTACTCTGACATATTCTGTAGTAGTGATGAGGGCCTGTAAATTTCAGTTAAATGAAAAACAGCCTTGACTCCAACCGTACCTCATTCAACATAAATATTGAAAGAACAGGACAGTGATACATGACCAACTAGTTTCTTATGTCAAACTAAAGTCAGTGTGATTCTGGATATTTTATTTTGATAGGTGGTGGGGCATTTGACACACATAAAGGAAAACCGCTTATACCAGAGGATACTAATTATATATATATACACACACACACACATATATATATATATATACATATACACACATATATATACACACAGTGATTGCAGGCTTCTTACTTCCACTCCTGGCAATCCAGAAAAGCTCAGACTTTTGTAATGAGCTATTACCAGAATCAATACTGTTGTGTTTACACGTTCATTTCACACTCAACATCACATACCTATCTAAACTACAATGAGTATGCACATCCAACGCATATCTAAAACAGAATAAGCTGACATTCAAAGAGATACATATTTTGTATATATGCAAAAGTACATACCTAACTTGTATTAGTATGAGATTGGCCACATACAGAGATGCTTAAGATTTCTGAGCTTAAAATTGTCAGTTAACTAAAGTAGCATGTATCAGCTATTCAGATCACTTTAATGCATAAATACGTAGCACTGCACTCTCCCATATTTTGTTCCATCTCACTTTTTCTACCCCTAAAACCATGTCCCATTTTAAAGTTGTAATTTGGTTATAATTCTAGAAAATTCAACACATCAAATTTCTCAGAAAGCTGCTCCAGGCACACCCAAATATATAAAGTCGTATGTAATACCACTGCACCTCTGTTCACTGCCTCTAGTACACAGTCATGCTGTATGTTAGCAGGCTGGAACCCATCCAGATACACAGCTATGAAAAATCAGCGTTGCTCTCTAGTCTGCAGGCAGCATGCCCACTTCATTAGTTTCATTTAGAGTAGGTCTTTTTCCTATTAAAAGGAAAGCAGCATGCACAAACTCACTGTTCAGGACCACCAGATCTCTTTAACACAAATAACAAAGCATCACCTAAAAAAGACTCAACATTGTCCTTTAAGGTACTAGAAGTAATGCATATGTATTTCAAAAGACGTCTACAGTGGTGAATCCTGGCTGACATCCGTAAGGTTTGATCTGAACTGCCTTCCTCGTTTGTCAGCTGGGTAGACTTGAAAGCCCTCCTCTAATTAAAATGTAACACCTTCGGATCAAAAAAGCTGAAATATAAAGTAACTACAGTAACTTCCATATCAGTTCATGTCTACTGCTATTTTTAGTGTATTGAATTTATGGAGATGCTTTAATTTCCACTGTACTGCCTGGACTGTGTTTTAATATTTCATGCTGTTTTCTTAAGGCAGATTTCCTATCTTGCTAAGCAATAGTCCTTATTTGCATTTTGATGATGGCAATCACAGTATTCTTTCCCTGTCTCAGCATACTTGGTGCAATTCTTCATGTTAAGATCAATGACTTTGACTTCAGGTATTTCTTGAAAATACATCCAATCACTTCAGGAGCAGACTCTGTATCTACTAAATGTAGTGACAATACTCATTAATGAGTTATTTTATATATAAACTCTGCATCACTACCTACACTGGACAAAAAAGCCCAGTCAGTGTTTTACCACTAAAATAACAGACAGCAGTAGCTTAAAAAGAAAAACCAAAGCCTTCATGTGCACTTACATTTTCCACAGTTAAAACTGTACTAAGACAATGTACAACTGTAAGTCGACCATCACATTGCTCTTGGAAAGACATACCTTCTCTGTCCAACGCTATAAGCAATAGCCAATTTTGAAAAGAGATTAATAAAAAACCCTGCAGTATCCCCTATAATACTGAGCACAGCATACTGGTACACGTTAGCTAATTAACTGGTATTTATAGGCATATGCTATAGTAAAATGTTATTCTGTTCTACATATTCATATGCATAACATACTTCCCACAAATACTGCTATGTATAGTGTGTCCATATATATATATATATATACACACACACACATATAGCTGCAGAAGATCTTACCCTTCTACCAAAAGAGGATAAGATCTTTCCTTGCAATTGGTCTAATTTAGCTTCAGATGCCAGACAAATAGCACGCCTAATTTCATTAGCAATATCTGTATGGAAGAGTAGTCACATTGATAACTTTGCCATGACATGACAATATACATCTGCAAAGCAAACAGATACCGTGAATATGCACCGTGCCTGGGGGCTTAGGCAGGGGGAGCTGCTAGCCAGTATGATTACTAACTTTGCCCACAGACACTAATACAGAAAAGAAAAACGGCACCATCAAACCTGTCAATATAGTATTTATTTTATTGGAAACCTTAAAAGTGACTGGAAAATGACATCAGATTAAACATCAACAGGAGGGACGATGGAATAATCTAGCAAGAGTTTAATCCCTTTACCTAGTGCTAGTGCACGATACTAACACATTTTAATATTCTAAGCAGCACCCTAGAAGAAAAGACCCAGTGAAGGGCATCAAAATGCAGCAGAATAATAAAGTTTGTCTGCTTCCGGTAAGAGTTACTGCTGCATTACTGCTAACTAAAATGAGAATTCTCCCCCACACCCCCCCCCTATAAATTTTTATCCCTCCCACCCTCATTTGGCCCATAAAGAATTTAACAGAAGTAGCTATTTTTAGAAAGGGTGAAATCTCAGCATACCTTCAAATCAAGTGCTTCCGATGTTCAGCAAGATCATTGCCGAGAGAGAACTGCAGTCTACTGTGTCAAATTACAACCTTGTAGAGAAAGGCGGCAGCATCGGCAGCAGCAGCAGCATTGGTGTGTTTGCACTGCTAGCATTCAGGCTAGAAATGATTCATTAGTTGTCTGCAGGGAGGCAGGGTGAAAAAGAGAGAGCAAGCATCATCGGCCATGCAGCAGCTGCCAGAGCCTATGAAACAGCAGTGCTCGCACACACATACGCACACAAAGATGGCTTTCCCTATTTGCCAGTTTCTCTTTCACATAGTATTAACCTCGACACAGCAGCAGGGAGCACGGACAGGAGCTGACAAGCAGCAAGTGTGATCGCAGCAAGGGTGTGTTTCAGTGGGGGGGGGGGGGGGGGGGGAGGGGGGGGGTGGGGGG
>VZSC01004580.1:34265-157835 GCA_013398225.1 Steatornis caripensis
AGTTCCACCTGAACATGAGGAGGAACTTCTTTACTGTGAGGGTGACAGAGCCCTGGAACAGGCTGCCCAGAGAGGTTGTGGAGTCTCCTTCTCTGGAGATATTCAAAACCCGCCTGGATGCATTCCTGTGCAACCTGCTCTAGGCTAACCTGCTTTAGCAGGGGGGTTGGACTAGATGATCTCTAGAGGTCCCTTCCAACCCCTACCTTTCTATGATTCTATGACTCTATGTAGTCCTGTAACTGGTTAACATTCATAGCACAACTCCTAAAACTGCAAAGAGTTAAGTAATTTGTGCTGGACCATAAAAACAAAACATACATATCAGGGAAGCAAAACGCGAGATAAATCTCAGTGCATCAGGTGCTGGGGAGGGTGCAGATGGTCGTTTCACCTGACATGCAGTCACTTCTGATTCAGGCCAATGCTGTGACAGCTGTTTCAGCAATTGGCAGTAAAGCCAGAGGAAAATTTTACAGCATGCAATACTCACCTTGCTCTTCTTAACAGTCATTGAGTTACTTTTCTGTTTGCTTCTGCCCTCAGATCTGCAGTGTGGAGGCTTTTCGGATGTTTGTTTTGCTTTCTTGTTACCCGTTCTGGACTGTGGAACAAAATTTGTCAATAGCTCATTAAAATATATTACAACACATCTGAAATGTCTCAGTGATTCTGTGGGTCTTAAATCAATTTGTTCTTGCACGGTAAGCACACGTTTCAAAGCATAGACTTGAAGCTCAAGAGGGTTAATGGAACAAATTAGATGTGGCATTCAGTCAACACCAGAGGCCGTAAACATCTCTGTGGCAGAGCCCTTTTACCAGTCCTGTGTCTGGGCAGTCCTTAGCATGGTGTGAACTGTGCTAATGCTACAGAATGGGAGGCTAGATACCACTGCAATCCAAATAATAAACAATATTATTAGGAGTAATTTGATCCTTGCATGGCATTTTGTCTCTTTGTCAATCTCAGTAAGAATCTCATATTGGGTTTATGTGGAAGATGGGTAAAACAGCAGGGATATAAGTACCATGTAGTTAAATGGTAGATGGCACCACTTCATCAGATTACTCAGTCAAGAAAGGACACTCTTTGCTACATCCCTGGAATTAAGTGGGATAAAGAGGTACACAAAGAGGGACCTTTGTTCCTTCTGCTGTTACCCAATACAGAATGACAGAGTACAGAATAAATACTCAGTATTACTTTAAGTATGCTAGAGATTTTAGTATTGATTCCTTTTTTAAGTTTTAAAGTATCACTGAAATCATACGTCAACTTTACAGTATGCTACATTCAATGTAAGATGGTCTTGTCTCCTAGAACTTACAAACCTAAACAAACATAAAGCAGTGAGGGAATTGGTCTCATACGATACTGCTCAGTTTGAGGTAGTTCAGTACTCTTTCATTTGGGAAGGCTGATCTCTGTTTCTCTGTTCATGGACATTTAAGGGAAATTTCATAATGGAGATTCCTGTTGTCCCTCACTCCGCATGCTGTCTATAAACACTGGCAAAGCAGCTGATTTTTTTACTTTACATAACATTTAATCTTGGATAGCCAAGACCGCTCCCAGACTGTAAACAAAGTGACCGAGATCTCTGTTTTTCTGAACACCACTGCCCTTATTTTCATCTTTTCTCTGCTGGTGGTGAGTTAGGCTGTCTCTAATTGGCCAGCATGACTTGGCATTTTGTACCATTTGAGGAGGGGATTTCATATTTGAGAAAAGTTGAACGTTGCAATACCAAGCAAGAAGCTGTATTTGGAAAAGGAATTTTAAAGCCTGTTCTTTTTTCTAATCGGTCCTCAAAACTAGCTCATTACCACCAGCAGGAACCAGTAGGAGGAAAAAGCAACAAAACAAATAAAATAGAAAGAAAAAGTGAATTGGTTCTAATATAGCAGATAGCTGCTTGGAATTGAAAAGAAACCTTTTATGTAGCTGTTCTGCAGGCACTGTCTGCGAACCAAAGGTGGTCGTTAGAACTGCTCGTCCTACAAACACCAACCATCTGTCACTGGTTTAGCTTTGACGATTTCTGCTATAGGCCAGGATGCTTTGGAGCAGTCCAGAAGTCTTTTCCGAAAAAGTAAAACAATATCCCCTCCCCCATATTCTCTGAATTTTTCCTGTTTTCATCTGGTGTTCCACTGGTGGGAATGCACCACATCTAAAGAAGACATTGAAACTGGAAGGGTAGCAAATATACACAACAAATGCAAATATACTTGAGATGGAAGAGCACAGGGGGCTATATGCAAAGAAACTTCCTACATGTGAAATAATAATCCAAAGTGTTTTGATGTGAATGAGACATTTTTTAAAAGAAGGTCATTGCTTGACCCTGAATAAGATCATCTATATAATCCCGGTTGGTACAGCAGATAAGTAATGAATACCTTTTCTTTAGTTCACTACTGTACCTGAATAATAAAACCAGATTAAAATAGAAGTAAAACTGAATAAACTCTTGCCTGGAACCTGAGCGGGCCCCAGGTGTAGATAAAGTCAGCACAGCTCATTGCAACCGATGATGGTGAGGAAGGGAAATACTGCCAATGCTAACAGAAGTGATCGTCACAGCAGAAACAGTTGGTACTGACGCCATAGACTACCACCCCTAGGAAAAATAAAGAGAAGCCTTGCTCAAAGGGACTCTTCTGTTTCCTGGGTTTGCTCACACTTTCTTTTTCCCTTTCTGTTCCTACAGCCTATCTCACCTCCCAAGAGTAGAGGAAGAAATGGGAAAACCATTTTCCCTTCCAAGCTCCAATTTCCAAACCAGTAAGGTCTGTGAAAGCTCATGGCCTCCTCCTAAAGCTGTCAGCTTTCTCTCAAACTGCAATAAAATAATGCATTTTAATAAGGACATTACATACATATTCACTTTTTTCTTCAAATAACCGCTATTTGACAGCAATTCAGTTCAGATTTTATTTTTCTTCTATGTTACTATATCATGTTGTGGAGCTACGTATAGCAGTATGTAAGCACAGAACTTCAAAGGTTATAACAGATGGTAATGAAACAGTTCCCCTTTAATCACAGAAAACATATTTAATGCAATTAAAATAATTTCAGTGTTATTTTCAAGGTACTAAATTATATGGAAGTCAACAAGGGCACTTATTTATATCTGTGTAGGATAAAAAGAATGCTCAATGGAAAACCAAGAAAAGCATTCTGGCCTACAAGTCTGTGAGTCATTCTGCATAGCACATGCTTGCCTACAGCTTAGCAACAAACCAACTCAGATGAGAAAAAAACGTAGAGAGCAAATACATAATCTAAACCCAACTCTTGTATATGGATATGTGAATCCAGTTGGATTACAGGTAAACATGGGGCCTTTGCCTTTATTTTCTTCAAATTCACCTGAAGTTTACAGTAATTTTGGTTATTTCTAGGGATTGAAAAACAGTATCAGCTGTAATAAATACTACATTTCAACACTTGCTGAATTTTATTATTCTGTGATTTTATCTGTTTTCTTTCTAAGACTGATTGGTTCCATGGTTTTATTTGCCTCATATTGGAAGAAAAATGAGACCCAAAAATACACTAGGGGAAACTGTATAAATGTGAACTCTGACAAAGGCCTTATAAATAGCTTCAAAGTCAAGTAAGCGCAAGTGTGCCCAGCTGTCATGCTCTGGGCCAGAGCAGGACATCAGAGCTTTTCCCCCAGCTTGTCCTGGCAGAGAGAGTGGGTGACTCCCCAGGGTGGATTAAGTCTTCAGGCACAGGGCAAGATTACTGTAACCTAAAATTAGCCTCTTAAATTCATACATAGGCTGTCAACTATCCAACTTCATTTCAGAAATGCCGATCACACAATATTCTGCTAAGCACTTTGAAAGCCTTTTGTAGAAACCTGCTATAGTTCTTACAATGGTTCTGAACCTGATTTTAGGTGAACTTTTTTTTAAATCTTGTCATCAGTAACTATTGAGGAAATGTGTAAATACGTGGTAAGAAATAGCTTTATATTGTAGGAGTAGACTAAATGTACTCTTCTACACATGCAAATTAATTTATTTAAAAATAAATGTACCACTTGTTAGGCATCTTAGGAAGCAGAGACTTTTTTATGTGGATAACATGAAAAGGAACTACAGTTATTTTAACAATGAATGCCTAAAAATGTATGCATTGGGGACAATAACATCAGCTCACCACAAATAGTGATACCACACATTGGTAACATAGCTGAAGATAGACCAGGCAATCATTTTATATAAACCATCATTATGGTATTGTGGCAAATCTAGGAAACTACTGGGTTTAGACATAGTTTAGGCTGGGTTTAAATATCTAGTCCAGACACACTAAACTGCAACTCTTAACATGAATAATTTGTTGTAGGGATAAAAATATTTCCTCAACAGAAGTGCAAGAAATAGGGACAGACTGAAAGAGCAGCCATGGCCTTCCTGGACTATGAGCTTGGTTTTCAAAAACCAGATCTGCAACTCACTTCAGACTCCCCAGGGCACCAAAATTTACCTGCTATCAAAACTTTCACATGCTCTAGAGCAATTCTTCCTTGAGAGAATTAGCGTCATGATTACAGCCACAGCATAACCAAAATACTCCATTTTGTAGCCAAAGGAGGTGTGTAAACGTTACGACCTTATAGCTCAAAAGAAGCTGCATTCTGGTTGTGCTTGTTGTCCACGTACTTTCTGCTTAAAAGCCCATCTCCACTTTCTACCTGTCTACCAAATAATAGGATTTTTCTTTTTTAATCGATTATTTTGCATACTAGATGCATATCCTACAATATAAATCTTTTTATTAAAAAAGCTTTACATAGTTCCTCTGTAACTATTAATGGCAAGATTTTAAAACATGCTTACTTTAAACAATTGCTTATAACCCCACCCCTCAAAAAAACCCCAAAAGACAAAACCAACCAAACAACAGGCAAGTTTTCAGACAAATTCTAGCATACCCTGGACTGAAAATGGTTACTCACCACTTTGCCTTCCTCTTGTTCTTTAGTCAAAGGCTTATCCATTTTTGAAAATGATTGATTTGCCTTGGGGGAATCCAGTACAGAATAGCCATGATCCAGAATGCGACTGATAGCTTTCTGTAATAGAGGGAAAAGTGGCTTGAGAGCATTTAAACTCTCTAGAGAGAAACCTAAATTGGCTTATAGGACATCTGACTTTTAATGAAGTCAGCCAGCATCATTTCACTAGTACATCTTCAAGGTAATAGACATATTATTTGGATATTTCTTCTTTCCTTTCCATATGCTTTTGTTTATTCCTTCCTTTCCAAAACATTCAGGGCCTATCTTACATCCTTAATTCAAGGTTTGGAGATGCTGGGTGGGTATTCTGACATACCTGTAAAAGCAATTGCCTTTTCCTTTATCCTCGCAGGGCTTTTCAAAAGACAACCGAGATATTTAATCATAGGAGAAATAAGCACAGCTTAAAGATTCCCTTTTCCTCTAAGGAGTTTTATTGCAGATGAGCAGCCAAAGTGCTCTTGAATCTTGGAAGCTAGTACTTTAAGACAGCCTCCCAAATATTTGGTAGGTATTGGGAAACAATAGGTCAAACTCCTTAAAAGCAGCAGCACTGTGGCTTTTCTTTTGGAGAGCAAGTAGCTTCCTGTCAGCACTCAGAGATTCTCCATCCAAAGGAAAGAGTGAAGTGTTTTATATCCAGTAATAATAGGTTGTTCATTCTTTTGTATTTATAACAGCTGAGTATAATGTCCATACAACAAGGCAGTGCGTACCAGCTAAAGGCATAGCCGTAGAGTGAATCTTACACTTTCAGCAGTGTTTTAGAAAGGGAGTAATTTTCCTCCCATCCAGAACTGGGACAGAGGTAAATAACATTTTCTTAAGCCAGCAATCTAAAAGATTCATATCAGGCAAAACAAAATGCTGTGCATCAGCACCTAGCAACATATTCTGTAGTTTTCTCTAATCATATTTAGAAATTAAAGGTAAATTTCTACTGAAAATAAAAATTGACATTTCAAAAGTTTCAGAAAGGAGTAGTCTGATGGCTGCAAGTTTTTGCCCTCAAAAGGAGAGGGTGCTTTCCACCTACCTTTCTGTTTGTTCTGAACTGCAGGCACAGTGACCCAATTTGAGATGAAAAAGCCTAGAACAGATTTCAGGAGAAATCTCTGTACAGACAGAGCATCATGTTTCTCCTTGATTAAGAAAGAGCTCAAGTCAAAAGAGTACAATATGCAGCTCCTGATCAGCTGAGATGCATTTATATGCTGAGAAGCTAGTATCTAGCTTTCACTGCAGTGAATTCATGGACTGCTTGGTTTCAACAGCATTGTGCAAAAGACTATTTAAAAATCCATCAAAAAGCAATTGAAAGTATAACTGCAAACTACATGCAAAACACACAAAACCCACTGAGTTTTGAAATTCACTGTTCTTTTATTGTGAAAATTTGTAAAAAAATAAAATGGAAAGTGCATCGGAAAACTGAAAGTTAAAAAAGAAGAAACAAGGTCTCTTTCCTGTGAAATAAATGGCTATGCATTCCAGCAATTCATGGAATGGCTGATTCCATTCCAAATGAAAAATCACTTCCCTGATCTAAAATCACAGGTAAGACACCAAGCCACGGAGCCCTGTATGTCCAGTTATGACCCTTATATTTAAGTAACAGCTGAAAATCCACTTTAAGAGAAGTTACTCTTGCAACATCTGTTAATCTGCCTCAGCTAAAAAGAGAAAGCAATCGGAAGCGTGACTGCTCCTACTGAGCACCACACAGAGCTTTCTATCTAATGTGTTCTGGTTTGTCCAGCTGGGACTGAAAAACTGGTGTCTACAGGATACAAATTAAAAGAGTCATACTGAAGATGCGAGCTTGCTAGTGCCTGTATTGCTTGTGTAACAATGGTGTGAATACCCTTACTGGCATTCATCTGCAGTCTGTACTTGTATTGCACACTTCAGAAGGTCAAAAGATGTGCTTTCTGTGGTTAACAGAAGGAAAGTGTTTGGGGAGAATTAGCAGATTTAAATTATTGTGCTTACTGGCACAATAGATTAATGCACAAATTATTCATCTCAGGAATCACAGGTTTAAGTCTACTTCGCTGTAGGCCTGCACCAAGTACCTTTGAAGCTGACAGGAGTATTGCTGTGAATTTCAATCAGGGAGGCTGTAGAAGTCCCTCCTTCAGCAGACAAAAAGTCCAGCACAGCGACTAGAGTGAAGCAGCTCATTTATGCATGTACAGGTATTTCAGAAGCTCACTTAGCTGTCCCTTTATTCATAATTATTTGTAGTCTTCCCCACTATCTAAATGCATTATTTTTAGATTTTATTTCATAGGAACTATGTGAAAGCCAAGGCCATACTGCTTAATAAGCCTTTTGATCTTTTAACTTCTACCATATTCTAGAATGGTCCTGTGTTATGTACTTTAAATATACTCCAGTAAAATTAAACTATACTCCTCCTCATGCTGTCTACTTGCCTCAAAGGAACAGAAGGTAGGTAGGAGATCAGCCACCCTTTGCAGCATCTCTTGAAGCGGGTGGAAAGCTTTCTATAGGAATTGATTTGACTAAATAAACGGCCAGCCATAATGGAACAGAAACTCCAGACCCTCTGTGAGATTAAGGTTTTTCTTATCAATTTCTAATCATCAAGGACTACATCATCAGCCATTGTAACCTGGAGTGGCATCACTGCAGTTAGTGAAGCAATGCTTCATTGGTGTACCAAATGAAGATCTAGCCTGTGAGAAAAGATGCATCTCATCAGGGACTACATACTATTTAGGCATTGCTAATGATGTGCTTAAGTACAACTGTCTATTTTAGCAGCAAGTTCACAGATGCGTATGAAAATGCTAATGACACTCTGAATTTCTTATACAGAAATGAGTATGAGCTCTTTTTTTTTTAAAAAAACCAAACAACCAAACTGACATTTGAAACGAAATTATCATGACTCCCCAAGTGAAAATAAACTGCCAAAGGGCTCAAACAGCAATAATTTATTTCATTCCACATCCCATTGAAGAAGCCTGAACCTAAAAGCCTCCTACTCCAACCAAAGTGAGCAGGTGATTCTCATGTGACAGATTATATCCAGAATGAGGGCCCATTTGTGCATTACAAACAGCTGAGCCATTTTTCTAAACGAAAGTGTGCAAAGTAAATATAGAGGAAATTGTACAGCAATACCCTGAATTATTGAAAGGCTAGCTATGCAGAACAAACATAATTAAAGGGTCTCATTATCTTCTAAATAATCATTGTAAATAATGCTTTAGATAATTACTTCATTAGTTCTCAAAACGCTGGTTTTTATTCTCCTCTGAGATTCCATCCACTAACTCTACTCTGAATAAATTGCCAAAAGGGAAAATGAAAAGCAGAGCAAGCATGTGAGCTGGAAATGCAACGTGAATTTGTTGTATGAACTGATTTAAACCCAGGATGCTTTGAAATGTTTTTTTTGTTTTTTTTTTTTTTTTGCAAGATTTCAGGATGTTCAAAGCAGTTTGATTTTTTTAATGTATATTTTTTTTTCTTCAGATTGCTTTCTGATGCAGTTAGGTTCATTTGCTAGCAGCTATATTTATCCATTTAAAGATGGTTGACAGCAGTGTGGCTAGAACCAAGATTAGTCTATATGGTGGATGACTGTCCTTAACTAAACACACATATTGCCATTTTCCTTCACTCAGAAACCATGAGGCAGGTTCAGTAATAGAAGAGACTATGCCCCTAAAAGCAACAGCCTAAGCAAAAGGAAAGCAGAAGACCAAGGGAAAATCTAAGACATATGATTAGATGGCTCAATAGCTAAGAAAGTCTGCATTTGGAAAAGGGAGTATTTTTTTTTCCAACAGCATTCTGTGAGTACTGCCAGTAATTTAAGCAATGGCATAACAAAGTGGCAAATATTTTCCTGGTCAGGTCCCAAGTCAATCTGCAGCACTGCAGAAGGCTGATACTTACAAGTCATGGTATTTTAAAAGGCCTTTGCCAAAAGTCCACTACAGAAATTAAGTAGCAAGAGGAAAATGGTAAGTCTGCAGAGCAGGGTAGCAATTATCCAATCCTTTAGGTAGAAAAGGCAGAGTAGACAAATCACCAACATTTGAAACTGAGAAAAGAGAATTAATTTTCACAATGGTGATTACTGAAATTTTGAAAAGGGAGATCAGCAGCAACCACAAAGCCTAGAGGCCTAGAGAGAACTCAGACACCTTTTGCAGACACACATACTTTTTTTTTTTTTAATCAACTCGTGTGCTGGTGTTAGAAGTAGCAAGTTTGAGGGCACTTAAGTTCCTCTTCAAAGAGGCAACCTGGAGATATTGAAGTTATTTAAGTTAATGGACATTATATAGACATTATTTGAGGCTAGAAAGCTAACATTAGGTAAATACGCATGACTAGACTGATACATGCCCTGATACAACGCTGTGGTGTATAAAGGTCAAAGTAAAAAGTATTAAATAGATCGCACTATTGCAAAATTCAGACGGCTATCCTAAAGATGTTGCTAGGCATAAATCAATCACCACCAAAAAGACTAGAAAAAAACGTATCGCAGCAATTGTTTCCAAACCCTGGAGTAATTCATAAATTATTTTTTAAGGAAGAAAAAAAAAAGTGTACATTATAGGGGAAAGGGACCTTCTTTCTCCAGTCTTTTGGCCACCGTCAGCAGCTGTGTACTGCTAGTTAGGCTACATGAAAACAAACCCCAACCACCACTCAAGAAAACCCGCAAATCCAGTGGAGCGTTCTTCCACACCCCCCATTCTGCCATGGCAGTATTTACAAGCAGTTGCCACACGGTGGCGACTCCCGGGCGCACAGCAACCCTGCGCGAGCCCCTCACCGCGGGAGGCCGGTACGCCTCGCCACGTTTGCCTGCAAGTTCCAGTTCTCTGCCTTTCCTGCCTTATTACACGATCGTTCGCCTAATAATAGACTGTGGTACTCCTTTAGTGAGTGCATCAATGTTGTCTTAACAGTCTTTGTGAAACCATACTCTAATGATTACAGTTTAAATCTAAACATATCATGCTCTCTCAGAACAAGACGATTCAACGCCTAACTCCCCAGTGGCTCCCTTGTCTGTGAAGTGAAACTCCTTCAAAGTTGCCAACCTGCGGATGCATCTTCACGTGGTACTTTCAGCTGTCAGTACTTCACAGCTCAAAATGTAATGCGCCAGGACAACTAACCTCTATTCCCCCTTGTGTTTAACTAATCACAAAACTTGAATGCTTCAGTGTGAAAGCTTGAGCTTTGCTTAGATCTACAGCAACAATACACGAAACTTCTAGGCAAGTCAGACCACCACTCTAACAAAGATGCATACTGATGCAGAATTCAAATTGTTTTGAATTTTTACTCACCTGTATGCAAATCGGTTCTTTCTTTTAAACACATGCTACCCAATTCATTTCCATGCCAACAGGAGGCATTAGCCCATTACAAAACGGGCCCAGCAGAATTAACCCTATCCAGTACATATGGATTTAAACCTTGAAAATGTTTCCTTGCATCCCACACCTATCCCACACCATGACTTAATTCTGAAGATCCGACCCAGGTAGTTCACATTAGTAAACTTTATTAAAATAACCATCATCATTGCAGACTAATACGGCTTTCATTGGTTTGTATCTGTTGTTGGTCTTTCCCACGCATTTTTCAGTGACTAAACTTTTCATTCAGAATTAATAAAAACAAAAAAAAACCCAACCCAAAACCCTTGTACAAAGGTCTGGGGGTTTTTGTGTTTTGGTTTTTTTTTTTTAAAATAAAGCGTCTGTGGCAGCAAGTTGGTCTTTTTAAAATAAAATGACTATATTAGTAAGGTCATGTCTTGCTTCGGCAGGTGTCAGAAGTCCTACGATATTTGCTGAAAATGCAGAAGACAGAGGGCTTTCTCCTTAGGTTTAAACTCTTCTCCCTCAAAACTTCCAATTCTTCTCACTGGCACAGATCTGGAAGCTGTCAGCTGACCACTCCCACACATGGCTGCAGCAGGGATACTTCAAGGATGTACCTGTGCCACTGCCTGTGACACTTTAGGAGGAAAGGTACTTCAAGAAACAAGACGCACAGTAGGCATCAATCCAAGCAGGCCTGCTGTAGTATCCAACATAGATTCAAGAGTACCATTCTCCAAATTACTCCCCTACTCATCCAATGTTTACTCTTTAACATAAAGCTCTCTGATAAGAGAGAGCAACGAGGCAAAAGACCTGCTTCTGCCAAGGCAGCTGTTGGGAATATTATTTTTCGAGCTTCAAGTTGATTTTGCAAAGGGTAGCGTAGCTTAATTGCTTTCACTAAATAGATTGCAGGTATCAGATCTTTTCCCTAGACTTGGGTCCAGGTTGCTAGCTGTGCTTAAATCAGAAAAGTCAGGGAACAGCCTGAAAGGATAAAACTGGCCTTAATTGTGTTTTCTGAGAGCATTTCTACCCAGCTGAAATTTACAGCATTAGATACACAAGGTTGTGAGGGAGCTCTAAACGAAATGGTTTTGTCTACCCCATCATCAGCATTCAAAGGATTTGCTTTCCACTTTCCCGATATAAAACCTAGCAATAAATTAAAACCAAACAGGGTTTAGCCATACTTCTAAAAGATAGCACCTTCCATGACCAGGAGAGCCTGCTGTTTTCGAACAGTGACAGAACACAAGTCAACCTGTCAAGACAGTCAATATTCTAGCCATTGCACAGCATCTGCATCATGGCCAAATTCCTGGAGGCGTGCGTGAAGAGTACTACTGGAAAACCCTTGCAAAAAGCTCTGCAGAGAGAAACGCTGATTAGGATGATTAAACAAATTGCACAAAATTGTTTAGATTAACTGTGAAGTGAAATAGCGTTCTTCCAGACCACTGAATGATTGGCACTAACAGTAAAGGGGTTTGTCACTTCTGAATGCATCATTGATGCGGGATTACAACTACTGAGAGAAAAGACTCTCTCCTGCAGCCCTGTGTTCTCACAGGACAGGGCATCTCTTACTCCCAAGCTACTTCAAATGCTGGAGTACAAGGTTGCAATGGCAGTTTCTCTTCTTCTGTAGGAATCCATTGTCACTTTTAAGGAGGAACCAAATGTAGGCCTCATTTACAGCAGAGGATGCAACTCATGACTGCAAAGGGTTATACATGGCCCAAAGTTTTAATATTGAAAAAACAAAATGTGCAGAAAATTGAGGTGTCAATCCTAGTTCTTTCAGTTCAACTTTATTCCCCAAATCATTTCCCGCATCTATAAAGTACAAACAATGTTTTCCACAACAGTGTTGTGAACTTCTGTAAAGCACTTTGAAAGCTGAGATTTTAAAGCTGTCTTCACCAATTTGGACATCCACTACTTAACCATGATCTAGGTAAGAGCTAGGCAATCCAACACTGCAGGATAGCTCTGGGGGGGGAAAAAAAAAAAATATATATATAAAAAAAATCACAGCTGTAGCAGAGTTACTCACTGATCTTACAAAATCTTACAGGTAATTTTCTTCCTCTGGGTAAAATAATCTCAAAAAGCAGATGCCTCTTTCAAATAAAAAGTTTATGAAGCTTTACTGTCTAGAAAGATGGCAAAACATAAATCCCCTTCAAAATCTTTTATAGTAACAGTATACACATAGCATAAACTTTTAAGTTTCCTAGGAGAATTTCTTTTAACACTCTTTCATGCACACACCAAAGGCAGTCTTATAGGGTGAAATGGGCACCTGAATACAAACACTGCTCTACCACACAGATCCTGTCTGACCTCAGACAAGTCATTTCAGTGACTTGGCTGAACTAGGACTTAATCTTCCAATTCCACACACAAGCAGAACAGCTCTGTAATAGCTCTGATGAGTGTTTGATTCTACAGTGACCTATAAATGGGAGCCAAGTAAAACCTTGAACTTGGGCTTTCAAATAGTTGCAATTCCTTCACTTTTAACTGAGCACTATCTGACTGGACAATGACGTACTCCAGGTAATATGAAACTACTCACAATGAAGAGACCATTGTCTGGTTATGTTTGTTGTGAAATATCATAGCCTGTCACACCCGCTCCTTGTCCAACGCTCATGTATTTTACATTCAGTCTAGAGTATGCCTTTTAAAACAACCATTTATATCCTTCAGTTAACAAAAATTTGTTTCACAAGCAGGCCAAGGACAAAATTCTTCTCAGGGCCAGGTTACCTTCTTAGGAATTTTTAGACTAGCAAAATGTTATTTTGTTTGATTGAGTTCCTATAGAAAACCAATTCAAGTAATATTAAGACACTGTTCTACCATGTCATGACAAAAAAATTGTTTTTTTTAAAAAGAATTAATTAATGGTTGTATTTAAAAGATTCAGTTGATCAAGATCAAAGGTGTTTCATTCCATGATGTAGAACAAGATGAGAATCCGGTCTGATCTCACCACTGACACTGCTTTGAGCAGAAGGTTGCATCAGAGGACCTGCAGAGAACGCTTCCAACCAGAGTAATTCTCTGATTCACAGATGTTCATCATAGGCTCATGTCAATTCAGGAAAGAAGGAAGCTTAAAAAAGCCACCAAATATTTCTTTAGAACAAGCTGTCAATATTGTTTTATACACACATTAACTCTTGCATGCCTCCTCATCTACAAACCTCCATACTCATTTCAGAAATTAACAGACTTAACCAATGTTAAAAACATTGATGAAGATTATGTAACAGCAGACTCAAATAAGTTAAAACTTTGTAACTACAGAAAGTTAACACTTCTGTGCAATACTACCAAATGACTTTGTCAAATATGTATCGAAGTTGCCTCTCCATTTTCTGTAAGATTACATAAATGGACTATAAAGTGGGCTGTTACCTAAACGGCACCTCTGTTGAGTCCATATTCAGACATATTATCTCAACTGAGTTGCATTCCATTAATTTAATGTTGTCCAGCTCAGTTTACCTTCAATTGACAGTAACTAGCATGGGTTGACCCAATAGTCTCATATTCTCTCTAAAGTACAGATATAGGTTGTTTTCTTCATAACCTACAAAGTCTGCTATACGCTGCTAGCTATTTGTATCATAACTTAACCATTTTCTAAGAACTACTTACTCTTGGACATCAAACTCCTTCTTTCCCTTTGCAGTAAAATGAATTTAAATGCAGCCAATAAAAGCAATNGTATCGTAACTTAACCATTTTCTAAGAACTACTTACCCTTGGACATCAAACTCCTTCTTTCCCTTTGCAGTAAAATGAATTTAAATGCAGCCAATAAAAGCAATCATTCTTTACAATACATACACACAATTATTTTGTAATTACTTACCATTTCTATATATTTCCCTCTGTAAAATCCTTTATTCCAGAAGTACTTTTGTTCTTCAGAACCTAGTTACGAGACCTTATAAAATGCTCTTTTTTACTCCAAAAAGCTCATTTGTAAGTGCTTTACGACTGGCAGAAGGACTTTGCATGTTTGACAGAGGGAGCAAGAAGAGGCTGCAAATGGCACTATGTAACTGAGGAGCCAATTACTGTACATGACAGGAAAGACTGAGCTGATTCACAGGTGCAAACGCTGCTCCACTGACTGCAGTATGAGGAAGAATGCCATGGTTATTTTCAGAAGTTGCATACAAGCCACATGAACGCATCAAATCAAATTTAACATTAGGGAACAGAAGTCTTTAAACCCCCATTCACCCCTCCCCCCACAAAAAACCCACATCCAAACTGTTCTCAAAACTACATTAAGCATAACTGCCTGAAACGGCAGGGTTTTAAAAGTAGTATCATTTTTATAGGGAAAAATACCCTTCCTCACAGGCAGCAGCTCCCTTATTTCCCTTTGTCTTCTGGATTTATCAGGCTTATATTCATCAAAACTCACGTAGTGCTATGCTGAACAAATCCTGCATTGCCTAGAAATGTCTGTTTTGTGTTTTACACTACAGAGGAAAGAGAAGCAGAATAAAGACAAATTAATTTTTGAAACAGCTTTAGTTTGTTCTATTGAATTCATTTATGTTCAGATCTGGTGCTTTTTCCACAGGTGGTAGGACACCACTGTCAGAAGCAGAGATACCTGCACTAATAAATAATCTGAGCATTCTGGTTGTACAGATCACTGTAAGAACAGCCATTTAATATTTTCCCCACGCTAAGAGTTTACTTTCTTGGTTTGCCTTTATGACAACTTTGCCTTATTAATTGCTAAGTTCAACGTTCCCACTCCTATCCAGTTTTTGCAATATCAGAAAGAAATACTGAACTAAGCATAACTGCTCACTTGTCTTATGGTTAGTCATAAGTCGGCCAATTCACAACTTCTAAGTGCTTTGGTGTCAGCTCTGCACGCACATCTTCATCCATGTCGGACTGTTACAAAAGGTACAATGACAATTTATTTCTGTATAAACGTAGCACTGGCTCAAATGAAAGCAAATGAAACCTTCGGCAATTTTTCCCCTCAAAATTTCTCCAAAAAAGCCCCCCCCCCCGAAAAGAAGAGCACAACCAACCTCTCCCCTTCCACAGCAGCATACTGACACTTGTATTGCGTCTGCTGGAGCACTGACCATATGAAAGGCTCACGTCAGCTCTGAGCAGGCTGCTTGCTCCTACTCACTGCTGCTGGCTATGGGTGCACAGGAGAGAGGCTGCGGTGCAAGGAACGAGCATACCAAGAGGAGACAGGTACAGCACTGCCACCTGGATAACACTGCTCAATGCCACACCAGCAAAAAGCTGTCAGTGGCAATCTCTAAACTAAGCTTAAGCATCAGCACAGATGATGTGCAGTAATGACTGCAGTTACCACCTGTACATCAGAACCCTGAATCTATTCCAGAATTTCCGATTCTGTGGTAGGCAGGTAAGAAGTTGGTTTAGTTCTGCACTCTGAAAGATGCACTTTTATGAGGAATTTTTGAGAATATATGAATAGCTTTATTCAAATAAGTATTTCCCATGTTTTCCAAGTTTAATATTAAAGCAAAATTACATGGGCATAGTTTAAATTCACAAATCCCATTAATGCCTTTATAATTATCTCTATACCTACTCTGATAACCTCTACACCTTCTTTGGTAAAAAGTTTCAGGAAATACACTACCTTTACTCTAAGACCTAGGTATTGTTTGTTTAACATACATCATTACAAAAACATACGAGCCTTATTCAAACACTTACTGGAAATATTCACAAAGGTCACAATAACATCATGAATATAAAAATAGTCACAAGATACTTGCTTAGATAAATTTATTAGTGCATAGGTTAGAGATTTACTCCCCTCCAATACTAACAGAACAAAAAGGTTCACGTGAAAACCAAGTTTTGTTTTAAAACAAACTCACTGAGGCAGCTACATAACAAGTAGTAAAAAAATATGGAGTGGCCTATTCAAATTTATGGTCTTGATGGACAAGTTATTGCATTATAAATAAAGAAATTCAACATGACAGGATTTTGGGGGTCATTTTAGGTAACCAGCTGTTAAACAGCAGAACTGATTTTCTTCCCCCCAATCTGATTTGTGTATCTGTATAAATAATATTTACTGATAAAAATCTAGAAAATTATAGAATAAAAATATATTTTACCTAGAACGAGTACTAAGGCAACCAATCTTTCCTTACTTTGCATGTAAACTTCCTCACAAGCATCAGTGAGTGTTCTGGACTTAGAGGTAAAGGAATTTGTTCATTAACGAAGCCAAAATTTTTCATGTGACTTCTTTATGGCTGACTTGCAAAAAACCTAATAATATTTTTTCTTTTTTAAACATGTTTGACATCTTAGTATCTCCAGCACATTCACAGTATATTTGGACAGCAAAGCAGGAATATTCATACATACAATATAAACTGTAAACTTTGCTGAATTTCATTAAGTCAACAGACTGAATCATAGTTTACTGAGTAACTTTGATCTCAGACACTTTCAACAAAACATAAGTTTAAGGATTCTAACCTTTTAGGACCAAGTTATTGCAGTTAACATTATAGTTGAGTATTTGGAAACATTGACAAGTGTAATTTTAGACTGTGTTTAAAAAGGCACACATCATACATTCCTCATTCTCTTACAGTGTAAATATATCTACATATCTACATAGATATCCTTAAACAATGAGAAGTCAAAAATTCAAGTTACAAATATTTTACACACAAAATACAAAAATAACCTGTAACATTAAATGCAGTTATTTGGTTACATGTGAAGTCTTTCAAGCTGGCATTACAACAGGTATTTATATACTAAAACACTTCATATATGTTATATTACACAAATTTAATAACAAATCAGTGTCTTAGTTGTATTATGTTTCAGACTTCTCTAAGGAAGTTTATCCCTATGTGCTATATTCACACATGAACATTAGCAAGCTTATGAATAAGAAATCCTGACTTCGCTTTATAGGAAAAAAGTGTGATTTTTGTCATACTCCTCTGAACAATAAGGCTAAACTGATCCATCAGTTTCCTTTGCACAAGGATTATTTGTAAAATTACCCGCTCAAGTTCAAATTCCAGGTGCTTCATTACTGCATTCTTTCACCAGAAATGCTCCAACTATCTTTTTATTATAAAGGTAAGGAAATATTTAAAGCAATTAACCTTAGTCACATTGAAAGAAAAAACAAAAAATCTGGAAAGTGTAAAAAAGCGCCTTTTTTTCCTTCAATTGTAATGCAATAGGCAGATAAGTTAAATATGTAGTCTTTTCAGGATAAAATATTTTAGCACTTGTGGGAGCAAAGATTTTTTTAAGTATAAAGCTTAGACAGGTTAAGGTGACTAATTAATACATTTAAAGACAAGGCTACATCTCAAAAATGTTCACAAGAGTGCTAACAAAAGCAGCACTGGTAATGCACTAAAATTTGTGATTAGAATTATATTAGCAATAGGAAAAAAAGCCAAACAGTCAAAACTCAACAGTCTCTCAACTCCCTATTTAAACTGTTTGTAACACTGAGATACGAAGAAAATCCTAAGTTACTTTAGTTCAAAACAATTAAGAGCAAGTTTCAGTCTTACATATGTAGTTTATGATGAAAATCCATACGTATCCTAATACACTCTGTTCTTCATTTATGAGTAAACATTAAGAGTGATTTTGTTTTCATTTTTAACCATTAGTTATAGGTCATCATCACCAGTGTACGGCATTGCTTATTAAAAAAGGTTTCGTTTTACTGAAGATTTATTTGGAGTTTCTGAAGGTTTGTAACTCTTGGAATGCACTTGCTATGACAGTGTTGTTGCTAGGATAATTCCAAGTATCAGAAGCAATACAGCTACACATATAATTATGAACATCAATTTCTGCAAAAAAGAGAAAAAAGTTGAGATTGAAATACCTTGTTGATACAGAACTGTTTAAATACACACACAGCCACACAAAATTGATAATACTGATACCCAATCTGAGTGTTTGGATTTTTTTTTTCTAAAGGATACTTACTGATATGATTTCCTATTGTTAGTCTTTCTTTTCTAACATACATGTAACCATAGTTACAAGATAGAGCTGTGTAACACATCTGTATTTTGCTTCACAGAACAATTGTTATTACTCACACCCAACATCATTACATATAGAAACACATGCAACAGTGAACATTCACTTTATCAAGATCAAGTCTAAGTACAGTAACACTGTTCAGTGCCACCCTCCTTGGATAAATATTTTAGCCTGCTAAAACCTTTAAAATTGCACACAGTGGAATTCAGTAAAATGGCAGTAAAAACATCTTGTAGGTAACAGCTCAGAAGAGCTGCAAGGGAAAAAAAACCCAAACAGATAGGTTCTATGTAAATGCATCAAAGTCTGACATCAGGTCAAGTACTTCTGACCATAAGCAATGATACCGTAAATCCTGTTACCTGCCCACAAACCAAAGCTGAAAAGAAACTGTTAACATCAAAACTAAAACTTTTATACTGAAAGAGTGCTGGTACAGAAAACTGATTAGCCATCTGAAATGACATCTCGCTCATACTGCTTCATATATAGTTTGAAGATATTACATATAAAAAGTTGAGCTTCTACTGGACTCAGAAGAGGTAACTGCTATTTTCTACTCAGCCTAGCTAGGTGTTACCTTGACAAAGAAATGGTAGATTAGTACAGCAAAAATCTGAAGATGAGAAGTATTCTCAAATTTACATTCTAGAATTCCAGGTGAAATCTTTAAGGCTTCCTTTTACAAATGCATTCTTATTTCCCTCTGTTTCATTCAGTCTAGTATTAATAAACACCTTTGAAAGAAGAAATCTTAGGATGTTCTGCAAGGCATAACAGCCAACTTCATGATTGTAGATACCTAACTCTTCATCTCCTTAAAACCTTAGAAAACTCCATTTGATAAAGTTCCGTGTGTAACTAGTATTCCATATCTTAGTGCAAATTGTTTGCTTATGCAAACTTCAGTAAAAAAAAATTTCCAAGCACTGCAAGACAATAATTGGATTTTTTGGTCTCATTTCCTGCTGTTTACGAGTCTTATCTAGTGACCGCATTCTGTAAGTTTAGCAGCTTACCACTAGATGTCAGTTTCCAATATTCACATGCATAGCACTTCATAGTATGCAGAAATAGAGAAGATCCACTAATGCATCTCAAGCCTACCCCTCCAATACTAACTGCAGACATCTTAAGGGTTAGTAGAACAATACAAGTTACCAGAGCAAAACAGGAGCAAAATTAGTTGATTAGTTACTTACTGCCACACTGGCAGAAGTCATGCATGCTGAGGTTATCCAAGCATCACCGAACACCAATAGACAAACCAATAATTAGACCAATTATGGCAATCAACACCAATGACACCATGATTATTATCCACATTTTCTGTCAAAAAACAAGGTATTATTATTTTAATATTAAGCACATTAAGACTTGCATTTATTTTCAATTTTTAAAATAGTCAGTTTTTAGATCCACAATGATTTTTATTGAAGCCTGCAGTATTATCAAATTGAGATAAATTTATCTGTATAATCTTGCATGCATAATAAACATTTTTAAACAGTGTTTACAGGTAAACTAATGATTGACACCTATACAATTACCAAAGATGAGAAAACCACCATTTACAAATACATTAAGTGGGCTCTTTTAAAACTTCTTAAATAATTTTTAAAAAAATGTAACAGGCATGTTATCTATATGCAGGTATCTGTCTATCTATAAAAAGATATATTATTCCCTCAAACCCAACTCGCCATAGAAAGCCTCAAAATTGCACAGCATCTCAAAAAGGCAAACTATGTCAGAGGAATACTTCATTCACTCTGCAATCATACAGTTGCAAAATATAAAAATAGATTACTTAGTAGTTCCATGTCAGAACACATTATTTGGTTTTCTGATGGGAAGAAAGATACTGAAACAGAACAAGTTGCCATCCCAATGGAAAATGCGTATTACTTTGAACTCAATTCCTCCACAAAATTGAGTGCTGTGGTTTAACATCACATCCTTTCCAGAGAGAAAATCCCCCTAATCTAGTACTTTTACAAGAATACAGAAGTAGTTATCTGTAAAAAAAAAAAAATAATTACAGATGGAATTCTCAAAAAACTGAGCCTGCTTCAGAAAAAACAGTAATTTTACTTTTCCTGCTAACATGGTGATTTTAAAGCTATAAATCCAGAGAAGTTTACCAGTGATAAAGACCCAAAAACCTTTGAGCTTATTTAAGAGTCCGAATAATTTAAGGTATTGTGGTAGTTGATTAGAAGAACTTGTGAATTTACCTACTAGGATAACATATTCATTCTTCTTTGGGGGTTTTTATGCTCTGCAACGACAGCTTTAAGTGGAAAATTGTGAACATAGCCTTAGCTGTGCATGAGCTGCTTATCTGTTTATGTAGTACAAAATGTTTCTGTTCTCTACTGAGACTAGAACTGGTAGCACCATTTTTTAGTATTAACTACAGCAAATAAATTCACATTGGAAACGTTCTGATTTCTTCCAGATTATGGGGGTTTTTTTGTTTGTTTGTAAAATCCTTTGGTAAATCTTCCTCTGTCATATACTAATTCATAACAACATTTTCTAACCTACTTCTAAACATCACAACTACAAAAATGTAAGATACATGTATTAATTCTACCTTGAAGGACTGAATACAACAGCAAAACAATCAACTAAAATTGAAGGTCACTTCATACTGTGCTAAATTAATATACCGGCTAGCATAATTACACATAGATAGCATACCCTTCGTGCTTTACTTTGATATTTAACTGCCTTTTTCGTCTCTTCTTTTGCATGTTCCACATAATCTGATGCATTCATCACGTTCTTTTCTATGTTGTTGACCATTTCACCCTTAAAATGAAATTTCAAAGAAAAAAGTGTATTACTGGAATCCATGGATCCTTGTTTAATGAACATAAGAGAAGAAAGGCTGGAACATCAATGATTATTTTACACAAGTGAATAATGTACACATTACTGGCTGACATTTTTTCTGCTTTGATGTATAAAGGAAAAAGAGAATGAGAAGCAAGGGCTCGAAGTTCTAAACAAACAAGGAACATTCATGGCAGGGCAGGCATATTTCTTCCTTTTGCAGGAACAAATACTGAACACCTGAAAACACACCTTTGAACCTAAGGTATGTTTTAACAGCCAAAACTAAAACTGACAGACTAAAGAGATCAGAAATCCCTGATGTGCCTGGAAGTGGGAAAGGATATTGACTATTTTAACACAAGGTTCAACAGCTATCTAAGAAAAAGCACACATATAATAGCAACTCTGAAAGTTCCTCAGAATTGAGGGTTTATTATGTCAATACATAACAAATTCAAATTAATTATGATGAATTAAATTTGGTAATGAAATGGGAGACTGGTGAAAAATTGCAGTAAATATTACCTGTGTCTCTGTCCACCAGAAGAAATAATCAGCAGCAGTAAACAGCAAAGCATTAAAGAATGATGAACAACTAACTTTTGTTCATTTCTAATACAAAGAAAACTGCTACCAATTTGCATTGGCTATATATCAAATAATTTTAATACCAAAGCAACACAAGCCTTCTAGAACAAAATCCAATTAAAAAAAAAAGTCCTTCTCAGGAAAGTTTCTCTCGTGAACATTATTCTTTTCACTTTCCTGCATATATCAAATAATTTTAAGCACAGAATTTAAAAACACTGTTGTTAGATAATTGGTATGTAAAGACTACAAATAGAACGAATTGACGTATGTGTCAAGACAAAGCTTATGAATATGAGACGACTTGAATGTCTCGTCAATCCCTTTACATTCATGTTCGTTGTAACAGTAATCATACCTTGTATTACATGCAAATTGCATACATCCTTGCTAACACACATTTTATTCTACCACAGCAGTCCTTTACCATGTCTGTGAGAATCCTAAATTCCCAAGATAGTAGCCAACCTTCCGTGAGAGAGCTGTTCTTACTCGAACGTGCGCAAAATACTCCAGCACATTGCAATATAAACATGTTGAAGACAATATTAAGTACACCAACTGAAAAGAAAGTCTATGCTTAGTTTTCCATAGCATATACTACGAGCACATCTAGATTGCATGTTTGTCTAAAACAAAACAAAAAAACTTTAGTGATTGGAATATGTAAAAGTTAATCACAGTAAGTCTGTATTATCTGAATATAAGTAATTGTTTCTGCATATTTCTAAGAGGAAGACTGGGGGGGAAAAAAAATCCCACTTACGGAAATGTGTTTGACTTAGTTCATTTACCTGAGTCTCAACAAACATTGCCATGTCCATAAACATTTCATGTAGTTCCCGTATGCTAGATTCCAGTTTCATAATATCCTTGTGACGTGACTCTATTTCATTCAGGGCTTGCCTAGTTATTTGAGAGTCAGATATAATCTTCGGGAGAATGAAAAAAAAGATACTGACATAAATAAGTATGTGCTGACACACTTCTAAATAGCAGATGCAGCAGAATAGAAGAGACACATAACTGGACCAGAAATACATACATCAGAAGTGAAAATTGAAGGATTACCACTCTCTAACATTTCTTCCAGTTCCTCATCAGTGGTGGTCTTTCCAGCTAGAATAAAAACAACAGTACTTCACATAACATCACTTATTCATTATTCAACATAAAATTTCACCATACCAGAAAGATGACAATTCGAAGAAAATTCTTGTCTTGAGCATTTTTCAGGATAAAGCACTGTAGTGTTTAGCCATTACCAAGTGCCATTTTGCATAAGAAAAAAAGGCAAATACCAAGTAATAGTCAGAACACAAATGTACATTCAAAGCTACAACAAAGAATTTCTAGTTGGTGGGCGTTTTATTGTTGTTTAGTTTTGGGGTTTTTTTGGTCAAATTGAAGAGTTTGATCAGAAACATTTACAATGTACATACGAACCTTGTTAAGTGGACAGTTCTTCAGAAGGAAGAACTTGAGATACAGAGCATTTACATAGCATTCAATATTTACCTATTCAATCGTATCACTTTGGCAACTAATTTACTCACTCCCCACCACGGTGTGGGAAATAAAATCTTTAAGTAAATTTGATTTTACCAACACAGGATTACATTCATATTCCACACAGAGAAGATGACTACCCATAGAGTGCCCTCACTGCTACTCTTCATAACACATCTAACAATGTATGTAGTTTATTATTGCACGTTTAAGGGAACTGAATCTTATTGATCACACTGGTACGGCAAACACAAGTGTTTCGAATTACACAACACGTTCAAGTGATGTGTATTGTACAGTTTTAAAAATTACGCATCAAATCCCTGTTCTTCCTATGTAATATCTGTAATAACTTAAATAATTCTGTCCTGTCAGATGAAAGTTACAATTTGAATATTACTTTCTGATGTTAATACCCAAGAATGCTGCAAAATCTGCTTTAAAGTGCTGAGGAAAAGTTGAAAGCTCTAATTGAGTCATAACAACATTAACTTAAAGGAACCATGTCCTGAGGTATTATAAACCCTCCCCTCAAAAGCAGAGGTAAAGAAGAATTTAACTTGCCTGATAGACTTTACTTAAATACTGAACTGAACCATTGGCACGAGAGGCTAATGACAAATTTGAGAAGCACATGAAAAGCAAAGGCTCCTTATTTGCCAAATTTTCTGTTTGCATTCCTTATTTCAGCAATATATGCATTTGCTTTTACAGAAGATACTAAAAAAGGCTAATTTTAGGTACAAGATGTTATGGATCTTTCTAAGACACCTTCCGAGTTAGATGCTGCAGTTCAGAGTAGTGCCAAGCACCTTTCTGAATACTCCTTGTAATAATCAATGACGAAGTAAGTCAAATTGAGTCAGTCAACAAATTATTAGAGTATATCTAGTGGCAACACTGATTTTATGTCAGCTGAATTCAATGAATGTTCTTATTGGCAAAAATAACATAGCATAAAAAAGATGCTGTCCTGTTTAGCATGTAGATTTTGGAACAGCTTTTATTAACACTTGCTGTCTTCAGAACACAGTTTTTCTTAATGTTTTGTTTAAAATTGCAACACTAGAAATAAATGAAACAAAGGAAAAAAGCTATTTTCTTTAATAATTTTCAACATAAACAATTTAGTGAGTTTTCTCTATTTTCTTTACAGCTGTTCTCAAGAGTAGCATCAAAGTTTATGCCATATGATAAAACTGTTTCTTTTCCCTCACATGCTTCAGGAAGATGTCCAAGATATATGATGCTTTGTGCCATCTTTAATAAGAAAGAAGGGAAGTACTAACAATACAATTCATCCTTTTAAAAAAGTGTATTCAGGTTACTTACTTATCTCTAATTGTCTCTGTATCCGACCTTTGCTGCGTTCTCGAAAAAGAGTTTGGGTCTCATTGTATTCCGTCATGACCTCCACAAACTTGTGAGCTAATACAGAGTGCTGTTTTTTGAGGATTTAAAAATGCGGAACAAAAACGTTTATTTTTTTTTGATACAGCAAATACTACTGCACAACAACTGAAAGTGGTATTTACATTCCAACAAAACAGAACGTGAAGTTCTGAAACTATTTCAGAAAAGCGAAATGCATTCTCTGATTTACTAGAAACCTTCTATTTTCTTTAAAGTGATCATACCTGTGTTTTTCTTATCCTGAGGTCCACTGATGTCCGATTAGCATTTTCACCCTGATCAAAACTTTGTTCAATAGCTAAGAACAATATAAGAATATTATAAGTCAACATTCAGTACAATTACTTAATAGTGTAGCTCAGTTAAGTTGTAGATACTATTAATTATTACTTTTTTCATGTACAAGATCCCCACAGGCATGTTTAACATTGCAAGGGGAAGAGAGGATAGCAGTGAGATAGATATATATATATATATAAATTTTAAATAATTTCAATAACTTACAGATCTTAAAACACGGTTACTACTTCAGTACTCTTGAAGTCACACTATTGTCTATTACTTTGAAAAAAACCTAGATAGTTTAACAAAATGGGCTGCTGTTACAGTTTAAACAATAAGCACCATACCCTAGTGTTTATGGAAGGATAAAAACATATAGTAATATAGTAACATTAAAACACACAGTAGAGTTTAAAATTTATGCTAAACAATTAAGACATACTCACAGGGGAAAGTCACAGCAGTGACTTCAGCTAGTCAATTTAAAATACAATAGGTGCTCTAGAGCAATTCCCTATGTAGACATTTATGCCATGGAGATTGTCTTTTTGCAGTTAATCTTCTTCCAAAACATCATGACCAAAAACCAGCATTTCAGTTACAGAATACACGTCTACACAGAGGAATTAGTTTGCAGTGTAATTTTCTAGGTTATTTCTGAAAGCAAGCACACTCTTTGTCCTGTTCCACAAACTAGGCTGTGCTGAGACCTGGTATTTATCAGCAGTAAAGCTTACCAAGGAGGAATAAAGTAGAGGACGATACTGTTAGTGACACTGGCTGTACACTAGTTGGGAGGGAGGTGGTTCTCTCTTTTTTTTTTTTTTAAAGAGCTGGACAATAGAATTTATGCATACATAATTGAGCTTTTAAAGTTTAGAAATTCAGTTGCAATGCATTAAGTTTGTAACACTATTATCCTGAATCATTACAAGTGACAGTAGTTTTGTTTGTCCTCACAACTTACCCTTTAACCTGGCTCGGATTTTATTAGCAATCTTCTTTATTTCCTCGTTTAATTCTTCAAGTTCTTCCTTTGTTCCTTTAAAAAAAAAATTTTTTTTTTTTAGAACCGTTAACTGTTAACTGTTTTAGAACTGCAACCATCTGCAACTCTACCTTGCAATCTCATCATTGTTTTCAGTACACGCATGCAGAGAAGTTTATTATACTCCTAAGTATTTTAAATATGATTTTTATAACAGCATACTATCAGATTC
This sequence comes from Steatornis caripensis, assembly GCA_013398225.1. Taxonomy (NCBI): domain Eukaryota; kingdom Metazoa; phylum Chordata; class Aves; order Caprimulgiformes; family Steatornithidae; genus Steatornis; species Steatornis caripensis. The sequence continues at coordinate 60,656 of VZSC01004580.1, forward strand.
CTTCTTCTTATGACAGGCCCTTACACTTGGGAAATGTTATTACCAAATCTCCAACTAAACCAGGTGATAAAATATTCCATATTTTTTCTTAACGTAGCACTTTCAGGGTAATATTCATTTGCTGGTCAAAATGAAAGTTCACTGAAGTCTATCAAGTGAAAATACAGATTTATCTCGTATTTTTTTAGTTCTGTTATTACATTCATTGTTTTTCATTGTTATTAACATAACTGTACCATGCACTATCTATATTTTTGAAGAATACTACACAGAGTATTCATTAAGAACTTTGCTAGATCTCTTATTGGGTATACTGAAGACACTAGATTTATAAGAGCATACATTACGCAGAAGCAATTTCATGTTCCTACACAATTCAGATGCATTAATGAGCACAATTGTTAGCACAAACCCAAGGATGAGACCACAGATTTTAAACATTCAGATGAACCCTTATTAAACCCAAGGTTCACTGACTGTGTACAACTTAAGACAAACAGCAGCCTGCAAAATCATTTCTATGAATAAAAACCTACGTCCATCCATAAACAAAGAAAATAGGGGGAAAAGAAAAACTAACATCCAAAGTTCAGCTTTCATTAACAAGACAATGAATGTTAAGCTAGTGTTGCAACATACCACAAAAATATCTCGGCATCTTTTCTTCCCGTTTCTTTAAACTCTGCCCACAAACCCAGGCATGCCTTGAATTAGGAAGTGTTGAGAACAGAGAACGTTCCATGTTTCTGTGTAAGTTCCCTGAACTTTTGAGTTCTCTATTCGGAAAGCACATCTTCACTTTCAGCTTTCGGGTTACAACCACCAAAGTAGGGCTCCAGCACTGAACTCTTACTACCACTGCAGCAGCTGTCTGTAGTGTTACTGTTAGACAAGACCTTGACTCCACTGAAGAATAACAGGAAGATGACAGCTCTACCATGTGAGCTTCAGTTGACAACTTCAACATTGTCATTAATTAAAAGAAATGCAAGTAGTCCCTAATTTCTGAAGACAGAATCTGTTTCAAGATACCATATTAAACTGAATTTTGGTCTCGCAAAGGTTTGGATGTGCAACAAATATTCTGAAAATGTTTTCACTCAAATAAGACCTAAAAAAAGATTAAACATAAGGAAGTGGAAATATTAACTCAATACCAAATATGAAGATATTTAAATAAATTGTGTTACATTTTGCATTCTGAACACCTGAACTTCTATTCCTATAGACAAATAAACAACAAAAAAAGTCAGAATATCTAGCCACACATCCGAAATCTAAAAAAGTTATACTCACTTCCTTCAGGATTGGGTGCTGACAGGATAATGCTGTGCTGCTTCTTCACTTCTTCCACATTTTGTGCTATTTTTGCTATATTATTTCTAAGTTCCTCAACCTAGAGGAGGAGAAATATGGCAATGAGAATATTAAAATAAATCCAGGCAAAGATTTAAAAATAAAAAATTATTAAAAAAAATCAGTAATAAAAATCATGAAGTATTTCACCGCAACATTTGTAAGTATCTGACAGAAATCCCAGCAGAAATGTTGCCATTTAAACAGTTTGCCCTTGTTTTTTAAAGAAAAAATTGTATTCTTAATAGTGAATATATTCTGTATAGCCAAAAACTTTAGTGCTACTACTCTTAATAAGAAAGATTTTAAAACTCTATATGCAAATTCCTCATTGACAGGGAGTTAAAAATACTTCTATGCAGTAAAGACAGAAAACACAATGGGGTATAGATGAATTGTTAAACCTAACTACAGAATTCAAAAGGCACAGAGAGAAAACTGTAAGTCTTTAATGCACGATGAAAACTATTAACTTTACCTGCTGGAAAAAGTCATCCATAAAATGGTCTTTTTCAACAATAACTGTCTCCCCATCTTCATTTCCTTTACACTGTAAAAGACAGCAAAACAAATCTATGAAGTAAAACTCAGGAGACTGTTCTGAAACAACGACTCTTTCCACATTGCTACTGCGCACACATTTTTGTCAATACCCTGCAAAGTAAAAAAAAAAAAAGTAAGTCTTCCTCTTCTGAGGACTGTATCCTGAAAACAAATAAGCAGAGAGGTCAAAGCAAGCCACCTAACAACCAGCAAGTTGTGAATGCTAAGGCACATACTCCTCTGTAAACAACTTCAGGACAGAACCAGTCTGTAAGTGATGTCACAGTTGTCATTACCTGTCAAAAATTATTAAAATACAGTTTTGCATATAAATGGTCTCTGACAACATACAGATACTTCCATAGAGAGTGGAAGTGAGTCCCACATGAACTGAAAATAACATTCAATTTGCTGAGACAGTAAATCGAACCCTCTCAAAGATATACTAAGAGAGGTGCTGATGACTGACTGACAATATAGTAAGCTAAACATTTAATGAAAACTAAAGCAAAAAGCTGCCAACATCCGCTTACTATTTTTGCCCTTGGGTGTTTTCAAGGCTGACATTCCACACCAATTTAGACATAATTATGCTACACTAAACTATTCATGCATCACATAATCGATAAACCCTTAGAACAGCAGCCAAGGAGGCAGCAGCTCAAGCTGACAGACTCTCACAGATCTCCAGGGCACACTGCCCAGTGTGCTCCCTGATTCACACTTTCCTAACCCTTGAACCAGCCCAAAAGAACGTATGGATCCTGACAGCAACTGAGACTCAAATTTGCTCAAAAGAAGAGAGAATTAATATGCATCATATCAAGGCAACGACTTCCAGCTTCCATGTTCTCTAGTTCCCTCTGTAGAGCACAGATTGAACTGCATCGAATCGAAATTAGAATACTAAAGTCTGTCATAAAGTCAATGGGTTATCTGTTAGAAAAAACCTACAAGACAGGTAATATAAAGGGATTTTCATGTTCAAAACACTTTTTTTTTTTAACAAGGCCCTCTGCCTTTGACCTTCTAACATCCACTTTCTGCTCCTAAACCCTGATCCCCTTACCCAACAAGCCCTTTGTTGCTGGTTTTAGTAAGTTAGATGTATTATTTGCATGACAATTCTGAAATTTAATCCAATGTCAAACACTGCTATTATCTAATAAAGAAGGTGTGCTGGTTTTGGCTGGGATAGAGTTCATTTTCTTCATAGTAGCTGGTATGGGGCCGTGTTTTGGATTTGTGCTGAGGACAGTGCCAAGAACCCAGAGATGTTTTTGTTATTGCTGAGCAGGGCTTACACAGAGCCAAAGCCTTTTCTGCTTCTCACCCCACCCTGCCAGCGAGTGGGCTGGGGGGTGCACGAGAACCTGGGAGGGGACACAGCTGGGACAGCTGACCCCAACTGACCACAGGGACATCCCACACCATATGGCATCATGCTCAGCCTATAAACCTGGGGGAGAGCAGGTGGCATGTTTGGAGTGATGGTGTTTGTCTTCCCAAGTAAGCGTTATGTGTAACAGAGCCCTGCTTTCCTGGAGATGACTGAACACCTGCCTGCCGATGGGAAGCAGTGAATGGATTCCTTGCTTTGTTGCGTATGTGTGGCTTTTGCTTTATGTATTAAAGCGTCTTTATCTCAAACCATGAGTTTTCGCACTTTTACCCTTCCAGTTCTCTCCCCCATCCCACTGTGGGGTAGTGAGTGAGTGGCTGTGTGGGGCTTAGTCGCCAGCTCGGGTTAAACCACAACAGGAGGTTATACTCAATGATGACCTATGCATCAAAATCTACTAAGACTCTCCCAAATCTTCAAGGAAAGTTAATACTTACACTTTGTGACAGTTCCTTTCCTGTAAGTGCAGGGAGTGCATAAAGCCTATGACAAAATGTCTGTCAGAAATCATCTGGTTTTTATGTTGAAGGGAGCCATAATGCCTCAACTGAAATAAAGGAATTTAGATGTTACTGCTCTCCTGCAACACCCTCCAATCACTCGTAATGCTGCGTGTCATTAAAGACTTCCAGTAGTTACTCATTTTGGGAATATGATTGCTAGAACTCAATATTAAAGAATCTGCCCTTAGGGATTGTAATCATTTAACAGTCTTGCTTAATAAAAATAAGCAAGGAAGTCTTTGCCCAGATTAAGTTACCCAACTCTTATCTATACCAGAGACTGAAGTCCTACAAAGCTACTGGTTGTAATTTAGTATTTAAGAATGAGCTATACTTTAAAGACATTTAATTATCTATGTAAAAGAACACCTTCTGCTTACATTTACTGAGTAATCTTTCTAATTGTTTATAACCATATCCTCTATTTAGTTAATTGAACTAGAAATAATGAAAACAGTATCAGCTAAGAGATTCAGCACTTCAGCTTTCAGTTTGGTCAGAAGATCTTAGTAAAACATTAAACACCTGAGTGAATCTTAAACAAATGAAAGATACAAAAACCTTACTCAAATCTTGTTCGGGGAGGCTAGGCTGGAAGGAAGCAAACACCATTACCCACCCCGCAGCCAGTTTCATGTTCATTTCACTTTCACATTTGGTTGCAACAACACCAAAGACAGATCAATTTGCTGTCTACAATCTGTTGAAGGATTTATGGTGAGCCTACCTTGAACATCAGCACTTGAGAGACACCTGATGACTTGTCAACCTCTATTTGCTATGTTCTTAAATCACCACTTACCTAAAATACAGCTTATTTGCTAACTCTCTTCAACTTGTGGTGCACTTTGAGAAGCACACCATTCAGCTAAGAGCTCACTTTTGTCATCAAGTTTAGCAGAAACATACTGCTGCTTCTAGACCTTAACTCCTCAGTATAAGCAATATCACAAAAAAAACCCTAATAAAAAGTTCCACGTCAACGCCAAGAGCAATCTACTGAAGTCTGTTTGCAGCTCATACCTCAACCTTGGCACTGAAAGTCTGGGCCATACAAATCCATAAACATTCACAGACTTATAAAATATATCAAGCTCCCTCAAAAGTTGGTTTATATTACAGAATTCAGCCATTCAGACAGTATCATTTCTCAGCTTCAAGTAGGAGCTGTCCTGATGGCTTATGGAACTTGTGACATTTCCCATACCTTACAGAGCTGCAGAAATAAGGCTAGCTTGAGATGTCTTACCAAATGTCACCAAATTAATTACTTAACTTTGAAACTGAAAACAGCTTTTGACCTAAAAACATTACTATTACTTGCCCTTGAAATGCCAATCAAGGTTAATTTTTTCTCAGTCCAGATCACGTCCATTCCTCTGCAGGCTGCAAGATAACAACTGACCACCATCACCCCAATGAATCAGACCCAAAGAGTGGGTTGTAAGAGTCTTAGACTTCCTCCTTATAGAATCAGTGTTTCAAGAAATTCTTTTATATCAGAGTAGCCAAGTAGGGCTTACAGAGGGCCAAGGAGCTGTCAGGCAGCTTTGGCAGGACAATCATTAATATGCATTTAGTAACATTATTGTACAACCAGAAAAACATCTTACAGTAACCGTCTATAAGAAATTATGCTGTCATGACATGGAAACCATTCAGGTCATCTTCAGAAAATCCCATGTTTGAACAAGACTAATGTAAGAGGTTAACTAAGAAAAAAAAGAACCAGTAATGTTTTCCTCCATCTGAAAAGGTTTCTTCTGCATTTTTTTCATACCACCCAATTCTACCAATTTTATCTTTCATGACTTTGTGGTTCTTCGCTCATTCCTAAACAGTTTTGCAGGCACTAAATGAATGCCCAATAAATAGATCACCAAAAATCAACGCAGTTCTGTTCAAGTTACAGGTCTTTGTTTAAGAAAAAAAAGCTACAATCAAATATAAACATATTTTTCAAAGGTTATATCTAAGATATCCTCAGTAACACTCAAGAGTAAAGAAATACAAAAGGAATGTATTCAAAATTTTTCACTGATCAAGCAACAAAAGTAGATTTCAATAGATAGCTCTGTATCCATTTCAACATACAACAACTTCCTACTTTTTAACGCATACAAACAATCCGCTCCAAACTTCTTATCACTCTCTTAAAGAATTTAACAACCTTAACAAAATGTTTGAATGAGTTTTAGTAACAGATGTTTAAAAGGACATCTGTTTCTAATATCTGACACTGGCTGAATGTGCTGAACTGAGTGCCTGAACACAGACCCTACAGCTCTTTTTAAGTAATTTTAAAATGGACTTCTAACTGTAAACAGCAAACCACTGAAGGCTGGGAGAGCATTTTACACAAACATTGCTATGTACTTGCCCTGGGTTTAGGTTTCCAGTTCCTTTGAAAACTTTTAACAATATCTAAGGGGGAGGTTAGGGTTTGGTTTGGTTTTTTATTAAAAAAATAATCATACAACAGACCACTGCTGCTTCCCCTCACTCAGAGTGAAGTTTACCTGTTCAGGATTATAAATCAAAAAGTAAATTCAGATCACTGTTTACTGCTTCCTTTTTCTGGGAAGCAAGCACCATCTTTAAAATTTGGCACATATTCCTACAACTTGGACATGTTTAGAAATAGGAAAAGGGAAGAAGTATACCTGAAAGAAATCATGCATTTCTTTGGTGTGATTCTGAAACATCTTTTTTGGTAAAGATACTGCAATCTAAACGCGTGAAAACTTTCTGGATGCCAATTCATCCTTTTGGAGAAGATCACAAAGAGACTAGTAATTCCAACAGTTAAGAGACGAAGCTTCCAAAATGTATTTAGTGATCCAGAATATACGAACTTAATTTTAAGACAAACTAGCCCCAAACCTGCACGCAGCTCAGCACGGGCAAACTTCTACGTATATGCGGAGTCCTAGAACTATCACAGGAACTCTTGCGTGTTCTCCATTTCAACTTCTTTTCAGGAAAAAAGAAGTCGAATATCCTTGTATTTTAAACAAGCCATATCCTGTTGGAGACAGACACGATGGTACCTCCCTCAGAACTTTCCCGTCTTTTTTAGGCTACTGCTTTCAAAGCGCAAGTAAGGGAAAGGAAAAGACCGTATAAACATAATCAGCTACCCTTTTGTAAACATACAGAAAATAAAATCTGCAAACAGTTTTATTGACGCATTCCTGCTTAAACAGTTCCCAAGCACATTAATCTATCCCATTACACCAACACCGGTTCGAAAACAAAATTATCATCCAGTTTATCTGTCATTCAAAACGTGGACGTTCGAAGCGCGCTAGAGGTCAGGAGGAAGCAGGGGAAGGTGATCTATAAAAATCGGAGAAGCCTGAACTTTGCTGCCAGATCCCCAGGCTCCGACGCGCCTCCCCGGCTCCCGGAGGAAGCCGCCCCCCTCCCCGAGACGGGAGCTGCACAACAACCTGCGGCAGCCGGAGCCCTCCCTGGCCCCCGGGACGCGGCCGAGGCGTTGGCTCCGCGGGTCCCGCAGCGGAACATCACTCCCCCCACCGCCGCCCGTTACCGCAGGCGGCGATAACGGCCCGCACGGCCCTCGGCCCCCGCACTCTGCCACTCTGGCCCCTCCCTCCTGCCCCGCTCCTCGCCTCAGCCCGCCGCCCCCCTTCCCTGGGGGCCTTCCCGCTCTCTAAGCTCGTCCCGCCGCTCCCGACCTGCCCCGAGACCGGGCCCTCACCTCCGCCAGGTCGGCCAACCGGTCCTTCATCCCCGCAGCGGCTCAGCGCCTCTCCGAGACTTCCGCGACGGCTGCTCGCTCGCCGCCGAGGGCCGCCCACACCCGGCCCGCCGTCGCCGGGACCACCTCCCCCCGCCCCCGCTCGGCCGCGCTGGGCCCCACTCCCCTTCCGCTGCGCGCAGGGCAGCGGCCACACCCCCACCCCCCGCCTGATCACACGGCGCCCACGGGCCACGCCGCGCATGCGGGGAAAGGGGCGGGGACGATTAGGCGTCCCCGCGCCCCGGCGGCGCCGTGGGGAGCGGGCGGGCACGGCAACCATCATCCCCTTGGGGAGCTTGCCTGACGCTGCGGACGTCACGGCGAGGCCGGCCGCTCGGGCGGGCGTAGCTGTGCCGCAGGCCTGAGGTAATTCCTCAGCTGCGCCCGAGCTTCCCCCGCTCGCCGGTGGCGGGGGGAGGTGCCGCGAAAGAGCTGGCAGCTGTGGTAATATTTGCGAAGCGGTCAGGAAGGTATGACTGAGCAGAGTGTTGCCACGTAAATATTTTGGAGGGGCGCTTCAAACGACAGAAATAGCCAGTGCTGGAGAACTGAGGTGTGTGAACGGCACCGCGGGTATCCGCAAGGAAATTCCCGCCCCAAGGAAGCGGTGCTGCTTGACGTAGCCTAACGAGAAACTGTAACACACACAGTTTGGGGAGACCATCGTGAGAGAAAGAATTGTGAAAAGTTGTGATAGGATTATTTCTTAATAATTTTATTTTTACTTTTAATGTTTAATTTTACTTAATGCTTTGCTGGTACGCGATGTGGGTGGGCTGCAATCAGACCTCACATAGTTCGTGTTTAGTCCAAAAAGTGAACAGACTGCGGCCCCGCTTTGCTGACGCTGCTGCTCCTCACAGGCCACAGATGCGTCCCTTTGCCGTTTCATAATACTAAGCTATGGCTTGCAGTCTGCTGTTCATCCACAGAACAGCCAAGAGCGATCCATATCATGACTGGAAATTAAAAGAAAGCTGCGCACTCCCATTCTGTGGAGCAGGAGATGGCCCGCTGACTGACTCTTCAACTAAAATGCGTTGGCGCACGTTGCCTGTTAGTGATGTTTAGGGTTCTAGTAAAATGCCGAAACTTTGCCAAAGTCCTCAATCTGTACAATAACAGATACATCTCAAAAGCCTGGGAGTTTCCAGGAAATAGAGAATGTGCATACTGTAGAAGGCAGAAAATCCTCAGTGGTATTAAGTGTTCTCAGACGCTTGCTAAAAAGTACTACTTCAGACTACAGTCAATTACCTGTAATTATTAGCATCTCAGTTCTATGAAATACAGACTTTATCTTCTAGACTATACGTTCAGCAACTGTAAATTCCAAAAATGTTACTTTTGGATGATAAAGCATGATAATCCAGTGCATAATTTTCCTCATGTATTTAAAGAATTTTATTCCAGTGCTGGATCAGGAATTTAAAGATCCTGAATTAGCAGCATAAGCTGCTTTAATAACAGTAAATTGCTGAATTTTTGTTTTCTGAAAAATATTTAGATCTATATCTGTGCTTCATCATTGACCCAATACATGCTTATCTTCCAAGAGTGTAGTCTCTTAACGGAACCCAGTCAGACATGTTTTACTTGGTGAAAAAATGAATAAAAGTTTATCTTTTGAATATGTATTTTAATTTTGCCACTGTATGATCCACTTTACCGATCCATGCTGAAAGTGACTAATTTCCTCTTCAAACCTTCCAGTGTAATTTCCTGTGTTGCCTTGAACACCAGTGTGCTGACCTCCATTCCTGCTTGAGCTCATCTTCCAGACACATTTCCGCAATCGCTGATTTAGCTGGCAAGTACAATTATGTTCTTTTTCTTTGCTTGCCTGCGTATATTGTTGCTTTTGCTTACAGTTTACAAAATGATTTTGCTTCCTGCTAATGTAGCAGTTATATTCAAATACGCTGTTTAGCTCTGTGACTCTGTCCATCTTCAGTACTACCTTTTGTACCCTTCCTCATGTGCTTAGTAAGGGCTGCCTTTTACTTTGTGCATTTATGTGTGTCGGTGAGTTGCTAAGTTTGTCCACAGAAGACCTGAGTCAAGATACATGAAATGTAAAGATCTTTTAAAAGTAATTATTCTGCTGATTACCTAGTGATACTTCATGGACTCTAATCTTTTAGATAGTGATCTAACACTGCTGATGAGCACTTGTAAGAGTTTTGTTGCCTTTGCTGAATGGGGTCATCTGGAGCAGATGTTTTGTGGATCCTCTGAACTGAACACATACTTATACCTGATGATAAAACAGATGATAAAAACTAGGTTCCACGTAGTAATTTGTCTTCGTAACAACAAAATAAAAATTTGCCAGGAGCTCAAATGCTATGATAGGGGACTTTTAAATTAGAAATCTACTTTAATTATTCCAAATTAAAGTATCAGATAGCCTTACCATTTTGTTTGCAGGAAAAAAAGTAGTTTACTAATAAATTTGTAACATTATTGAGAGGTTTCTGAAGTACACTGAGTGTTCTATACACAGTTACAGATTGCTTTTTTTTTCCTGAAAGTGTTTCTATTCTTAAAAACTGCCAGATGCCACTAATGTGGCTTTATGGGCTCCTGTTTATAAACACATGCCTATTTGTCAAGAAGAGAGGTGAAATTCACAAGGGTTTTATAAAGATAGCATTGTACTGAGAAAAATTTAAGATCAGTTACATATTCTGAAAAATATCCTTCCTGACACCTAGAGGCAATCAGCAAAAATGCTAAAAACCCCACAAACCGAACTCATCCCAAAAAGGGAAAGCAATTTCAACAAGCCAGTGATTTTTCCAACAAAGAAAATCTTATGCAACATTTGGATTGGCACTACACTATCAAATAAGCAAATATTACTGCTGATTGCAACCACTCTTGTAAAACTTTCTGTATGCATTGCCTTTATGTCTGTCGAAAGCGAACAAGAAATAAGCTGCTTGTATGTATCACGTACCATGAAATATTTTGTATGTTAATTCAGTCCAGAGATACTTAGAAAATAATTTATTTATTCTAGATAATGGGGTGCACCAACAAACATTATGCAGACCACATGAAAGCTGTTTAAGTATAGTGGAGTAAAAAAAACCAGAACTTAAAAATCAGTGTGAACCCATGAACTTGGTATTTTTAGACCTATGCAAAACACTTATGTTCTTTCAAAGACAGTTTTTGAACAACTTTGTTCCATATAGCTTAGAGGACTATGCTAAATCCAGAGTTTACAAAACAATTTTTATCTTCATCACTACACTCTCTAGTGAACGCAGATTTGTACGAAGAAACGCAGTTTGTACGAAGAACTGAAAGTAACGGTTGTAGGGTACATTTAAGGAATGCCCGTTTGGGCAGTTTTTACCTGAAACCTGCTCGATTAAATTCTCCTGCTGCTTTTCGAGACGGCTTTATTCATCCGCGCTGGAGGCAGTTGAATAGGTTTTCGAAGAAACCACGTGCAATTTTTAAACTCTGTCTGTAGAAAGGGTGACCAACACACTTTCTCATGCGATTTGAATGATTAAACAGAGAGACTGCCGAGTTCCCTGGGCAGCTCAGCCTGGCGCAGAGGCTCTGCCTCAACCCGCACCAGCAGACCTCGGGCTCTACAGCAGCAGGTGCTATTGAGAACCCCGGCGGCCGTGCCCTCTCTAACGGCCGCGGGCTACACAGGGCCGCCGCCGGGCGGAAGGCGCTTCAGCGGGCGGGGAGCCCGCTGCTGCCGGATCGGTGCGCGCGCGCCCACATCGCGAAGGCACCGCTCCCTTTTGTCGCACGGGCTAAACCTTGCCAAGCCGCTGCCGCCCGCGGAGGGGGACGAGAGAGGCCGGGCCCCCTCGTGGCCGCCGGCCGCGCCGATCAACTTCCGAGCAGTCGCGCGCCTGGCTCCCTCCCGCCCGCCCCTGGTCACGTGACTATCGGCCCCGCCCCCTTCCCCACGGCCGCGCGGCGTCGCTCTCCGGGTATTTGAACCGCGCTTCCGCCATCTTCCCAGCGCCCAGTCACTGAGGGGAGCGACGCGGAGAGAAACCTCGGGAAAGGTAACGGGGTCGGGACGCCCTCCTCTTCCTTCTAGGAGCGGGTGGGAGGCAGTGTGGCCGCTTTAAAAAGCGCGAGTGGGGGGGATGGTGGTCACCGTTAGCTACCGCCTCGGAGAGGGGTAGGAGATGGGTTGGGTTGCAGCGAGGGTGGGCCTGAGCGAGCGTTGCAGCTGCGGTACCTGATTTGGGTGGCCTCCTTTCTCCCGCCACCCCTCGGAGTGGTAGAAGTAGAAGGGCAGGGGCTGTGCCCTGTTCCGTCCCAGACAAAAGGGCGGGTGAAATCCGTGAGGAGAACCAGAGCGGCGTCTCCCAACGGCCCGAGTCCCGGGGTGGGGTGGGGGGGAGGGGAGGTGGCGCGCGCGCGCGCTGCTCAGTCATGGTGGCTCATGGCGGGGAGAGGGCGTTAGGCCGGCCGGTGGGGGCTGGGGGAAGGCTGAGGCCCGGCCAGGGGAGGACTCCGCTCGGGAGCCCCGGAGGACTCGCTCTGGGCTCTTCCGGTTGGAAGGTAGATCCTCGTGAGGGACGAGATACTGACTGTGGGCGGGTTGGGGAGCGAGGCCGGGGTTGGCCTGCGCCGAGGTGTCCTTCGGAGGCCGCGGCTCGGTCTCTCCTCTTTGGAGCCCGAAAGCTGAAGGGGTGCGGCGGCGGCAGCCTACCGTTACGGGGCGCCCGGGGTGGGCGGGGAGCAGCCGCCGCCATTACCGAGCGCGCTCCCGCCGCATGTGGGGAGACGCGGCGGCGCTTCCTGCCCCATGAATGGGGCCGGGACCACGCGCGCCGTCTTGCCGGAGAGGATGGGTGGGGGGAGCGGCGGCGTGGGCTGAGCCTCGGCCTCCTTGTCGGCGGTGCTGAGTGGCGCGCAGAGCACGCGCCTCAGGAGGCGATTTGGGAACTGAAAACGGCGCCCAGCCCCTTCCGGCTGGGCCTTGAATCAGCTCGCTTGTTGTGAGCTCACATGCTTCCATTTCCCCTGCAGACCCAGCATGGCCGCCCAAGGAGAGCCCCAAGTGCAGTTTAAGGTAAGGGAGCGGCTTGATCTTCCCCCCCTCTCCCCCGCCTTTTTCCTTTAAAAAAGCAGGACGAGCAACTCTCGAGTGCCAGTGTGTATGGTACGTTTGGTTTTGAAGTGCTGGTCTTGACAGTGCAGTTATTGTAGTATTGCGTGTAACTTCTATAAAACGGTTCTGTTGCACTGTGTTAATCTCATGCTATTTGTAGTTTAGTGATGTTTTGCCTATAGAATGATTTTTGAATTTCAGAAGTGAAGTTCACAGGAGAAGTGCTTAGAGTAAATTAGAATAGCCTGTTTTCTCTTGTGTATTAATTCTTCAGGGAAGAAAACTTAAAAATCTGTTCTGAAATATTTTGTGCTGTTTTATGTGTTATCATTTGTTATTTATGTGTTATATTAACGGCCAGAAGTCCTTAAGACTGCTTCATGAAAGGTTGTTACTTGGCTAGAGTATTCTGATTGTCAGTTGTGCCGTTGTTTGGGGTTTTTTGTTTGGGTTTTCTTTTTTTTTTAATTGTAAGATTATGGTAGGTTGCTGCAACTTGTGTAAATGCATTTCTCTCTAAACATGGTCACACTCCGATTGAAAATCCCAAACATCCTCAATTTAGTCACTTTTAGTTTAGTAGAACTATATTCACAGTGCACTGTCATTTTCAGCTACAGGAACTACATAAGTCTGACTAGAGTTCTAGCATGGTAGGCTTAACAAATTGAGTCCCAGTACACTGAGTCACTTTGTGGGGAATTCAGTCTTCTGTTTACAGCATCTTGTAGGACTGAGGTCTTTGTTGTAATAATTAGTACTTCTGCTAAAGTTACCAGTAAATGTCTCTAGAAGTATATTGGTCTGATTTTTTTTTTTTGCCTTTTACCAATAGCTTGTCCTTGTTGGTGATGGTGGCACTGGTAAAACAACGTTTGTAAAACGTCATTTGACTGGTGAATTTGAAAAGAAGTATGTAGGTATGTTTGAAGAAACATTTGAGATCTAATATGTTACAATGAGAAGTGCAATTTGTGACTTGCTAAGTGCACTGCTTTTTCTTATTACTGTAGCAACGCTGGGTGTTGAAGTTCATCCTCTGGTGTTCCATACTAACAGAGGCCCTATTAAATTTAACGTTTGGGACACAGCTGGCCAAGAGAAATTTGGTGGCCTGCGAGATGGATATTACATTCAAGGTAAGATGTGTGTATATGTGGGAATATTCTCTACCTCTTACAGTTCAATCCTTCATTCTCGTTGGCCACTCTGAAAGCTGTCAGTGTGGCTCACAGTGATGAGCTAGTTTCTGGGTCTTCAAACTCTTCATGTATATGTGATAATTTCCTTTGCTAGGCAACTTGTGCTGATGTAGAAATATTCTAAGATTGTGTTTCTGTAGGCTATTGCTTTGGTATTAATGAAGAGTAATGGTGCGCCCACGACAAGATACTGCTGATGACATTCAGTGGTTAAGAGGTGAAAGTATGTGCTTCAGTTAGTACAAATTTGTATCTGTATTAATCTGCTGTGCCGAGGCAAGCACTTGAAACACACAGACTGTAAGATTTCAGATACGATGATGAAGTTGTACATCTCCATGCCAGAGTTTAGTTGCCTTTCTAAAGAGGGACTGATAGTGTCCCTTACTTCTCCGTGACCAAGCTCTGTTCTGTGTGCACTTAAGTCACCTGCATATCTTTAACATTTTGCAAGGAATTACTGGAGTTTGACATTGTTGCTTTTCCTTTAGAAGTATCAGGATGGAGTCAAGTCCCTGTGGTCTTTGAAAAACTGTTCTGGACAGGGGCATCCTGAGATGTGGACTAGAAGCTCTCAACCTACCTGAAAGCCTCAATAGGATGTCTGCGATTAGTTAAATAGGTGTTAACTAATTTCTGTCAAATATTTGTGTAAATCAAAGTTCACTTTTGTGATCCTTGTACGTTCTCATACCTGCAACACCTTGTTACTCAGTGGGACAGTTGCACTGATAAAACTAGGTGATGTTTAAGACTAGGCACTAAAGATGTGAGATGACTTGGTCATGGGCCAAGTTCTGTTGACTTGTGCATTGAACTTACTAACAGAACATGGGCTCTCAGAACTGTGAAGCTGAGAGGGAAAAGTTAATGCAGATGCTAAACCCTAAGTTGGGATTTCTATGGGTACCTCTTCTGTCTCCCATCTTACAAGGAAATGCTTACTCTCCTGATGTAACTCTTTACAATTTTCTTGCAGCTCAGTGTGCCATCATAATGTTTGATGTAACATCAAGAGTTACTTACAAGAATGTACCTAATTGGCACAGAGATCTGGTACGAGTATGTGAAAACATCCCTATAGTGTTGTGTGGCAACAAAGTGGATATTAAGGACAGAAAAGTGAAGGCAAAATCCATTGTCTTCCACCGGAAGAAGAATCTCCAGGTATGTTGGCATGAGTTTGTAGGAATCAAATCTGTCTCAGCTGTTGACTATAGTTGGGTTCTACGCAGTAATCTAGTGTTTTGCCTTTGTCACTACAGGCTATAGTATTTCGGCTTTACATTCTGTCGGCCATTTGAACTTAACTTCAGGGAGGGAGGAAGTGATGATGTTAAAGATGATCATCAGTGTTATTGAGCATAAGCTATGATAAGTTCTTAGAGAGCTTATGTGCATTTGACTTTCACTGCTCAGACTCTCTTCAGATGACACAGAAGTGAGACTAAAGTAGATCAAGTCACAGGGAAAAGATGGATTCACTATTGCCTCCTGAAAGTTCCATCTTGATCAGATTGGGTACCTTACTTCTGTTACCAGTTCCTGCCTATTTGCCTGAAATGCTGTTTCTAGACACTTAGATAATTACTGTTTCTGAGAGCATGAATAGAAGTCATGCAGTCAAAAAGAATAGGAAGGTAAAAGCAGAGCTGACAATATGTGTGTGAATCTTGATATGCCCTAAATACCAGAGGGGTCTTTTTTTTTTTGTAATGTATAATGTGTACTCTTTTTGCAGTATTACGACATTTCAGCTAAGAGTAACTACAACTTTGAGAAGCCTTTTCTCTGGCTTGCTAGAAAGCTAATTGGAGACCCTAACTTGGAGTTTGTTGCCATGCCTGCTCTTGCACCACCTGAAGTTGTTATGGACCCAGCACTGGCAGCACAGTATGAGCAAGACTTACAGGTAAGTGAGAAAGGACATGAAGAAGCTCAAATGATTGCCTGATTGATAATAACTAGTGTTTGGACTCCTAGGGCAAATAACTGAGGAACAGCTCTTAAGTGTAATTTCTTTGTTGCAGATTGCTCAAACTACTGCACTGCCAGATGAAGACGATGACCTGTGAGGGATGAAGCTGGAGCCCAGCGTCAGAAGTCTAGTTTTATAGGCAACTGTCCTGTGATGTCAGTGGTGCAGCGTGTTTGCCACTTTATTATCTAGCTGAGCAGAACATGTGCTTAATCTTTGGGATGCTGAGAGAGATGAATGGGCTTCGGAGTGAATGTGGCAGTTTAAAAAAAAAAAAACCAAAAAACAATACTTCATATTTTGGACCTGCATATTTAGCTGTTTTTTGGACTGCAATTACTTCCCCTTTTGAGTTTCAAATATAAGACTGCTGCAGTCACATCAGAGTGTTAAGTGGTAAATCTTGTTTCTGTCATTCCCATTCTTTTTTGTTTAGATAATAAAGTTGTATTTCAAGTTTATCTAAGGCAGTGAACTTTCATGCATTGTTAGGAGAACTCTTGCAAGTGTCTTCTGTTCTTCAGTTGAGGCTAATAGTTGGTTGCCTACTGCATTTCTTATTCTCTGCTCTACGTTTCCTTCCTGCTTCTCATGTGATGCTCCTCTTGCTAAATCAGAGCTAACAGTTAACCTTCCCTTGATTTCCTGAAACATAATTAAAGCACCTGGGAAAAGCTGAACTAACTGCCAGGTAAAACTAAAGCAGTGAACACTTCACTGGTAAGTGTGACTCTATCAAGGTTCCCATGTAAATGGGAATGTTTGTGATCTGCAGGGTGTCTTGAGAGAAAAGTATGTAGTTCAGCTTGCATATGCTGTCAATAGATACAGTCTTTCAACTCTGACTTTTAGTATGTTCTACAATATGCCTTCACAGAGCTCTGTATTTTTAGTAGCCAGAAACAAATGGCATCTAGATCTGTTAGGTGACATAAAAGCTGTGTCTTTGCATGGAATGTCATTCAGTAGAGCTATAGCTGATTAAACAAACTCTCTCTAGGCATCTTGAAATTCACTAACTAGTAAACAGATGTAGCTTGAGCTAAAAAGGCTCTTGGCTACGAAACAGCATATTAACTAAAATCACATTTATATAAGTATCTAGACTTTACTGTAACTGCACCAAGTTCTTAATTTGAAACTCTAGTTTATTACAGCACAAATGGTGGAAAATGTCAACTTTTAACACTACCTTGTAGAGATGAATCTTGGTCAATATTAATACTGCTAGAAAACTAAGTTAAAGGTACCATTTTTCAGTAGTTGGAGTACATGAAGTCTTGAACTCTTCAGTTTTGTATTTTTTGGTTTCTTAATAAAGTGGAGCATTTCATTTATTCATTTTAACTTGCATGTTTGTGTACATAACTCCTACTTGAATATTTAACTATTCAACTACTCTAGTACATGGTAACAAAAGATGGGGGCTATAATTATTACTTCTGCAATACTCTTGTAAAGGAATCATTTTGGCATTAGTGCAAGTTGGGAGTTCTGTGGGTTTTGGTTGGGGTTTTTCTTGTTTTTTAGCTAGTCAGTGAGGTGAGTTATTTAGGGCCTGAAACTCATTAAGGAAAATAAGGAATGTAATACACTTAGCTTGTAAAAAGACAAACTCCCACTTAATGTTCTGTTGAATATTCTTGCTGCATCATCCCGCTTCAGCTTCATATTGTAGGTTCTTGCTTGTAGTGTTTACTAATTTACATGTTCACACCTTGGTTAATACTGCTAGCTTGCCTATCTGCTGCTGCTTTACTAGGTGTGGTAGATTTTTTTTGTCTTCAAGCTGTCTCACTTCTGAAAAAGCACTGCTTAGGAAACAAATCAATTTAGGGAACTTTAGTAGTTCTGGAGTGTTGATATGCCTTAAGAAGAAACACCAACACTGAAGTTTTGTTTGTATATTTCATAGTGTGTGTGTATGACTTCATCTTTACAACTTGCCTGATGCACACAGGTACTAGCCTTAGTATGAATTCCTACAAGACAACTGAAAAGACTTAAGTGAAATACCTGTTTAAAGACTAGTGCAACTGTTACGAGCTTTGCTTTGTAATATTCAGTGTTACTCCAAGTCCACAAAAACTCATCTCTGAAGTAGGCAGTAATACTAGTCCTGCTCTAAAATAGTATCTTCAACTTGAAATGTTTTGGGAGAGGGATTAAGTCCACTTGTTGCAGCATTATACTTGGTTCGTCATATTTTCCCTGTTAATTGTTGATTATAAATAATGCTGGTAGCCTTAATATGCATGTGCAGATTCCTCAGTTGAAGTTCCTTAATTATAACGCTTTTAAGAAGTTTTTCAGTAGTTGGGCTTAGGCAAAATAAAATTTTATCTATTTAGTCCAGTAATGAGGAAAATAAAGCCTGTGTTTTAAGAACCTCTGTACTAAATAGTCACATTAGTCTGTATTAGAGCTCTACCATTATCAGGACTGAATTGATGAGACAAATCCTTTGTAGCAATACCTACTTTGTTCTACTCACTTGACTGTTGTATGGGTAGGTCAGATTAATGTAGGAGTTGATTGTGTTCCCTACACACAGTTCAAGTTTTCCCACACTAAGATCTCTGGTTTCAGATTGGTTTTTAGTAACTTGTCGTTACAGACCATGCTTGGCTTTAACTTTCAAAAGCAGGATTAGGGGCTGGGCTGTTTACTGTTCTAGTTCCCTGATACAGCTGTGAGTTCAAGCCCAGAGTGTTGATTTAGAAGAGTAGTTTGAGAACTAGTGCATGTGCAAAACAGGTAAGGCAAGAGCATTAGTTCAAGGAAATGGCAGAAGAAATGTTTTGCTGCTTCTCACTGAACATTTAAATGAAGGAGTGTTGAAGGCCTCCTTAGAAAGCTAGGCTTGCCCTTGGATCTCTCACGATTTCAATAGTGTTTTTTTAGAAACATTGGAGAACACTTCTCTAACAGCTGGCAATCTGTATGCTGAGAAGGTTGAAGTCTGCCCCTCCTACACCTGCAAGTTATAGTACAGCAAAATTAATCTTTGGTTTTTTCCTTTAGAAATGGTTCTGTTGTGTTGCTAATACAGTCTTAGTCTAAACTGGTGGAGGAAACAGTACTGAGACAAATTGTTCTGCCCTTGCTTCTGAAAACAGAAGTACAGGGATTGACTGAAGCTTGTCATTTTTCTGACCTGGATTGGTAATGCTGGTCACTTTTGTCACCTGAGTTTTGGCAACAGTTGATTGGGCCCTCTTAAACAAGAATTGATATCAATGTCTTACAAGTAACTGAAAAGCTGAATCTGCTGCTGCTTTGATCAGTTTATTTTCACATGGGTGCATTAGTTTATAGGCAAGGCTTGTCTATGCATGTGGTTTTGTGCTGAGCTGAAAAGTTTGCCTTCTAAGAATGTTTCGTAGCACAAGCTACTATATGAGCATCCCACGAAGGATTTCTTCGCGTGTGTCCTGTAACACTTTGATCATCTCTGTAAGTTACCAAAATTGGGAAACATTTTCAGCTGAGGACTCATGTTGGGAGAATGTGAAAGACTGCTATCCTAGGCCAGTAGCTTTTTCAGACAACACTGGAAACAGCTGTTGTGATTCTGAGTCTTCATTGCCCTCTGGCTTGTTTGTAACTGTCCTTGTGGTGTAAGCTATTGCCTTTCAAGCAAACAGCGCAAAAAAAAGATTTGTTCTCTCTGATTTAGAGCTGACTTGGCTGCCTGACACATAACGTAAAGTTAAACTTGGAAGAATTTCATGCTTGAAAGGAGGAAGACTTGGTGGGACTTACTGATGGGCCATACCATAGCCTCTGTATATCTAGTTACTGAATAATTGTAGGAATGTTGAAACATGAGGAATGTTATTTATACCATGGCTTCTTAGGTTACAGATTTGAGTGTACAAGGCAACTACTTTTAATTGGGTTGTGTGCGTAATTCTCTTCTGGTTCAGAAAGTGAACAGATTGTTCAGTGAGTGAATTACACTTCCCCGAAATTGTAGTGTTCTACAAGTTGCATTACTGAAATGGGCCAATGTTCATATTAGGGCACTAGTTCAGTATAGGAATAGGTGGTTAGATTTTTTTTGGGTAGTCATAGTTCCTGTTTGTCTTTCTGTGATTCTGTAATTCTAAGATTAAAAGAATCTGGTTCCTGTATTTCTACTACTTTCTTGAGGGGAGGGGGAATGAAAATGAGGACAAATTTCCCCAAATGTTAAAACATAGTTTTGTACTTCATATAACATTAACAAAAGCTTTAATGTTTGATCCATTGTCTCTCTAGTAATGGTTTTAATATTTGATGCAAGCATTCAAAATTGAATTTTATCAATAGAGTTCCAAGATAGTAGGAGCTTGGTTTACTCTTGCTATTTCCATGTTGAGGCTTTATTAATAAGGACTGAAAAGGGCAGCTACAACAAAAACTCTGGAAGTATAAATTGGACAGTCATAAACAGGGAGCTCATAAGGTTATTGTGATCAGTAAGTTTAAGAAGAAAACTTTAACCAGTGTTCTTCCTGTTATGCTTGTAAGTGACAGAGTCACTGATTATACTCAGAAGCATCAGGATCTTTCTTGATACAGCTATTTACATCATCTGTACAAAGCGTTAAGCTAAAGATAGCAAATCAAGTGACTGATATAAATGGTTCTTGTTCAATTTGAACTTCTTTTTCAGGCAAGAGCTTGCATGAGCCAGTAACACAGTTTGATTTCCCAGTTGTAACACTAATTCCTATTGCTGCTGCTTAGTAAGATTTTCACTACACAAAACCAGTGGTAACTTGCTGATGACTGTCACATCTTCATGACTTCTGAAAATAGTGCTGGAGGGAAGCAATCTGTGTTTTCCTTATACTGAGAATATAAAAGAAAGTTAACTTTCCTGTCAGGCTCTTTTGAGGGGTTAGAACATAAAAAAAAAATACTGTAAAACCAGATCTCAGGTTGGGTTTGCAGGGCAAGTATTTAGGGAAAGAGCTCAAGTTGAAAAGATTTTTTCCATTTATAAATATAATGGTGGGTCATGATAAGCAAGAAATCTCTATGCGTTTTTGATGTTTGCCTTTAGGGTTTGGATTTAGTATTTTTATTTCTTATTTATGTCTGTATGTTTTGTTTTATAACTAGTCATCAATTTAGCTTTTCAAGTAAAACATTTCAGACTATAGCAGATGACTACAGTAATTCTTCAGAGGTCCTGTTTAAGAGAGCTGTTTGAGACACATCTGCCAGTCAGGAGTGCAGAAGCTGCTGCCAGGATTAAGCCAGATGAAAGAGAGTCGTTCTTTAAAAAAAAAAAAAAGAAGAAAAAAAAGAAAATCGGAGATCGAGTGGTTACTGCACAATTCTTTTCTCTCCCTAGCAAGTAGACTGTGGCATCTGAGAAGACAGGGTAATTCCAGGCTTGAATGAAACTGTTCTCCGGCGGCAGATACAAGGAGGATTGCTGTTGCGGTACCCGCCGCAGCCAGGCGGTGGGGCACAGCGTCTGCGTAGCTGCTTTGCTCGAGTAGGGTTGTGTTAAATTGAAATGTACCTGTTGGGGTTGCACAAGTGTCGTGTATTCAAGAAGGAAGCAATGTGCATGCTTTTAGGTTTATTAACAGTAGGAAATGGCTATAATGCATGGGCAGTAGCAGATGCTAGTTAATAAAAACTTGGAGCAGGTAAGGGGGTTTTGTGCAGCATTTCTCTTCGTTGCTAAATAAGATAAATATAACTGGACTTTTAATAGGATTATTTCTTTTTTAAGTTAAATTCACTAAAGTGTGAAATAGACAGAGACAGTGAATTATAGGAGGATTTTTGTCATCCTAATGCTGTTGGCATAGCAAAGCTTAGGCATTGCCATCAAATACTTTATCATTTTTTCCCACTTTTCAGCAAATTCAGGTTAAAAAAAAAAATCACAGCTTACTGTATGAGACAAGTCAACATCTTGATAATACTGAATTAAAGTGTAACTTTACCTGGGGGGAAAAAAAATACGTGCATTAAGTGCTGATAACCTAACCTTGATGCAAAACACAAACCTGGTAAGGAATACACGGTAGTAAAATCTAGCACAGTAATGTGTAATGTAATTCATGGTTTGATGTTGTAGTCAAGTTACAGTAGGAAGAGCAAAATGATCAGAAAGCTTGAAGGATTGGTGTCCTGAGCGTTATAGTACCTGTTATGCTATACAGAGACTGTAAGTAAGGGAGAGAAAGATGTTCCTCCACTCAGACGTTCACATTTGATATTAGGATGGCTGGGAAGAACTGCTCTATGTCAGTTTTCTCGAGTTATGCTGGAGAACGCCATGCTAAAAAAGTTCCTCAAATGTACTCTGCATATTTCATAGGTGATAACTGCATATGTGCTGTCCAGTTGAGGTCCCCCTGATTCAGAGTGGAACAAGGAATTGACTGACACTCTACACAGGCAAGTTCCTAGCTGGTGCCATACTCGTGGAACTAATGACAGCTATTGCACAGGAGAAGCCTGGGCAGCGTGGCACAAAACCAGTGTGGCACTTCCGGAAGTGCCTAGACTGTCCATAAGATAAAGCAACAAGCAAAACATTGCGTTAGGCAGTGAGACGACATCTCTGTTGTAAAGGGCTGAACCCGTAGAGAAGGAATAATGAGGAAACTTGAAAGCAGGATGACAGCATGCACACAAGTTGGGCCACCAGAAAAGGTACAGAGAATAGATGAAGATAGACATAAACTACGACTAGAGAAAAAAATGCTCATATACTAATAATGTGATAATGATCAATGTAATGTTCCAAAGCATAATGAACTAGTAGCAATTATACTTAACGAAAGTCTGCTGTTAGATACCAAAACAAATAGAAGAAAGCAGTGGAGGGGAAGAAAGATGCAGATTGGAGTGGAAGGAGGCAATGCCAAAACTCTCCTGGCAACTGAGAACTTTGCTAAATGGTTCTCCGCTACAGAGAATTTAAAATAAGATGAGCTTAGTATCCAACAAATTGCAAGAACTCCCTGTACCCATACATAAGAGAGGCTGATTGTGCACCTGTGCTTTGCTGGAAAGCACTTAGGTAGTGCTGACTGGATACCATAGCAAGAATCTTTAAAGAGATGAAATAGACCTAAGAGAAAATAGAGTTTGTTCCACCACTAAACTTCATTGTACAGAGGTGATTTGAATGGAAGCTGCCTGAGAAAATCTGCCTTCATACCCTGCAACTTGAAGATTACTTGTCAGGTAGAGTGCTTTGCCGCTTTCTTGTAGGCGAGTAACTTGGATTTTTCCAGATCAGGTTTTACTTCAGTAAACAGCAGGGAACTTTAGTTACATGTAAAGGATAAATATGATTTAGGCATGCAACATATTCTGTGTTGCAGTTTGGAAGACTTACACCCTGGGTCAAGCATTTGTCTGTTACCTTTTTTATTACTCAGTTATTTCAGTCAACTACTTTTGCAAGTGCTCTTCAAGTGTTTCGTTATAGGCTTTTGAACGGGTAGGTGCTGTCTTTTTGATACATGTGTATACAGTGCCTTGTACAATGAAGACCTTGTCCTGACCTGGAAGCTTCAGTACAGCACATGTAAACAACACTTCTATTTTTCATGTAAATGTTATATATCACCCTTGTAGAATAAATGCAAATGAAAACATGTAGGTATAAAAGCTCTCTTCTGCCTTTGTGAAACTGATAGAAGCAAATAATGGTATCCGCTTGGGTTAATTGTGCTTTCAAAACTTACTTGCATTGCAGTTGCTGTTGACCTCTATTGAGTGGATACTTGCTACTAGTGGTTTACCACTAGCAGAGGACTGATGCTTTTATCTGCTCTGTGCAATGGATAAATCCTACTTCACAGGTACTGGCTTGGCTACAAAACTTTCTTCCTTATTTAATTCTACAGATGTGTATGTTGCTGTGGTAGGTATTCCTTGATGATTCTATCTCCTGCTCTTCACCTCAGCTGACTTTGTATGTGCTAAAAAAGGCTTAAAGCCCAAGAGAAAGAAGGGAAACAATCTCTTGAAGAATCAGTATTTCTAACTAATTAAAAAGGATCTGAAGAAGGTCACATCAATCATCTTTAGTTGCAAGTGACACTTGAAAATGACAGTTATTTAAGGAGCCTAAGAAAATCACTGAGAGACTGACAAATCCTCCAGAAAAATAAAAGGAAGGATTTTTTTGATCTTTGTATCATACCCATTTTCATAGTCAAAATCACACTTCGAGTGTTTGATTTTCCTGCAGTATGCATTAAGAACAGTGGTCGATACAAATGGGATTTTTTCTTTTGTTTATTATTTTGAAAATATGTTTTTAGCCAGTTCCATGATTCCAGGGTGTGTCTTGTGATTTTTAGGATCTTTGCGACGGCTGTTGCAGCCAACAGATGTAAGTGATTTCTCTAGCCTTATTATTAACCATTACAGCAGAATAAGGAACAAACCAATAGGAGTCACAGTGGTCAAGAGTGCATGGAAGAGGATTTATGTGAGCGTTTGGCTTGTATTGACCCTTTTCTATTAATGGAGAGCTAAAACTCCAAGACTCAGTACCTGAAATTGCAGGGCTTAGTCTGGATCTTTATTCTGGAATTCAGTGCATGCTCTTAAATTAAGTAATGAGTTGCATTTCAGATTTCATGATTCTTCAGATCTTAATAAGAGTGCAGATTTGGAAGCTACTGCCAACCTTTTAGCCAGCTCTCTCATTTCTGTCCCCACTCTCTCATTGCTTTTGCCACTTAGATCTAAAGTAAGAAACTACAAAAGACAGGAGCTGTGCTATTCCCTGTAGAATGAAAAGTCTTTAATATGTACATCTATAATAGGCTCAGATGTTCCTACCGAGAAGTAATTTGCAGATTGGCTTCTGGGTGTGTTCTCCACTCGTGCTAGTAAACTTGCTTCACAAAGCAGTTGAATGAAACTTTCATGGAGTTGCTTGTACCCAGAAGAGCAAGAGAGAATTAAGTAAGATTGCAAGAGAAAAATTGGCAGAAATTCCGAAGCCAAAACTTTACAGAGGCAAAACTTTATCATGATGATATACTTCAGTAATTAAGAAAATCTGGCTATCTCAATGATACAAAAAATATGCAGTTACAGGCAGTGGCTTTTTGGCAAGTAAGATTTGGCTTAATCACATAAAGGATTCGTATAGTTTTATGTAAGCTTGACATCAAGGCTCAGATAATCAAAGATTTGATTAAATTAAATCTTTGGGATTTGCACAAAAGCCTACACTATTTTGCAAAAATCAAATGTTTTCTTCAGCATATGGAGTGAGGTGTTCAAGGTACTACCACAATACAAAAAAGTGTAATGAACAGGATGATACACTAGAAATAAAATCAAAAGAGTAATCCAATAACTATGAATTAGTAAGTGGGACCTCATCCAAAGAAAACTTATTTATAATTTATTGTATAATGTTATTAACTTGCCTACTTGGTCTTTGAATCATCAGGCTCTTAATGTTTTCAGAAAGAATATGTAAATTAAATCAGCTTAACATTACGTATATAGCATGATAAAAGTATTTTCATCTGATTAGGCCTAAATTTTAATGCCAAAAAGCTGTATTTTGTTTTCTGGCATCAACCAGCAACTTCTCATTTTCTGATTTAGAAAAATATTTTTTTTCATGATAGTGTTAGCCTTGTTGAATTAGCTCCAGGATTTTTGTTTGTTAGCTTTTTCTTCAGTCTGAACTGCTCAGTTTGTCCTTTTGAGTATAATCAACTCAAAGAAAATTCCATGCAATATTTTCGTGAGCATGGTCTACTTCCTGACTAATTTTGCCAAAATATCTTTCAGTCCTTCACGTGTCCTAGGGACCCGTGTTATGCAGTGGCCACTGCCACCGTTTGATAATCTTTTGTTAGATGGCATTGTGCAAATAAAAACTGTAATGCCTGAAATTCTTCTACCTATGAAGCTTTTTTCATAGTTTTTGTGATTTGCTGATCTGAGAAGCATTTGAGTTGCTCAGCAGCTATCTTTGTGCAGGTGGATTCCTACTGGAGTTGAGGGGCCCAGCTGAAAGCTCATGAAGTAGCTTGTTACATCACATCTGATAGCTGCTCATTCAGGATTATGTTTGTGCTGTTGAAGTTAGCAACTCTGAGAAGCTGTATCAAGAATCATCCTACTGTTAATCCCAGTAATACAGATGCTAATACAATCTGTATGTATTTGTTTCTCATGCTGGTGAAACTTCTATGTCCCTCCTGTACTATGTGTTCTTTCAAAGGCAGTACTAGCTTGTACAGCCTGTACAAAATCTTTATGCATAATCTCTTCCCATAAGCTCTAGAAGGTCTTGCTTTTATTCTTTTTTTTATTAAAGTTCTTTATAATGCTTCGAAGGTTTTTGTTTGGGGTTTTTTTGCTGCGCATTCAAAATGCAAATTGATTATATTGCAGGATTTGCACTGAAAATCTTAATGTTGACACTAGCCAAAATTAATATTGTTTGTCTATGGGGAAAACATTAAAAAGAATATATAAATATATCAATGATCTCAGAAGTCACAGAATCAGGGCAAAATACAGTTGGAATGGACCAGAAGAACTAAGTTAGCTCATCCTCATGCTGCAAGGTAAGACTGTTTTTGTAGTATCTCTGACAAATGTTTGTCCAGCCTGGTCTTTAAGACCTCCAGTAATAGAAATTGCACAGCCCTTTCTGTCCTTCACAACTTCAGTGTTCTACACTAATACCAAGCCTTGCTACCTCCTTACTCCTCTGCAATGAGTGTGGAAAACAGATTTGATTCTTTTCACATGACCAAATACCTCTGTACTTCCCGGCTTGTCGTGCTTGACTCTGGTTCTGCTGGTGACTCCCCCTAAGCACACCAATTTTTTTTCCTCCCTCAAGAACAGCCTGTTTAGCAATCTGTTTCTTAACCTGCATTTATGTAGTGAGTTATTTGTGTCTAAATACAGAACACACATCCATTCATGTTTATTTTGACGGTTGTTGCACCTAAGTTTGAGACCCAGAAGAGATTGTTACTGGTCTAGGCAGCATGTGAACCTTCGAAATGATGGCTCTTTTCAGGTGGCTTCAGGCCTATGAGTTAATTTCCATTTAAAAAAAAAAAACAAAACAACAACAAAAGAAAACCCCAGCCTAACATCTTTCTAATAGATGACTTAAAAAGGATAGATATTAAATAAAGTTGTTTTGTATTAGTTCTAAATGCAAAAAAGCATTTGAATTTTGAAGCTCAATAATGTACTGAGTATTGCACAAAGAGCAATGGAAGCAAAGCTGTAACGATCTTTGGCATAGTGTAGCAACCAAAACTGATTAGATCCTTGGATGTAATAGATCATATTTGCTGGCCTGTGCCACCCACAATATTTTTGTTTCTGCTACTATACGAGCTACAGCCACACTTTTGTTATGAAAACACATCCTTAATATCAACTATACAGCCCTCTTTTCTAATAAAAATGCACTTTCACACATGATTTATTCATTTCAAAGTTTCAGTGTAAAGAGAAGGAACTAATGCTGTTGGTGAACTCTTGCAGTCCTACAGAAAACTTAAGGACCGCCCCCTCCCCCTTCTGTAAATTTGCTAGCTGTTTGGTTGGGAAAGTACTAAAAGAAAAGGGATCAAATATTTAAATGTTGAGGGGTTTTTTTAATGTTCTAAGAAAATGGGTATAATGTATTTCAAATTGTTACTCATAGGCATCCACAGTTCAGTGGATGTTTGCTGTTTAAAGAATGTTACAGGGATTGTAGCAAATGCTGTCTATGAAGAGCTTAGTACAGTAACAGGAGGTGATGACACATCAGCAAGAATGAACAGTTTTCAAAACAAGAATAAAACCACCCTTCAGTTGTATATTTTGATTTTGCTTAGAATTGTGGAGTCTTGAGTTATGAAAGCATGGGAGCTGTGCATGTTTTCAGTTTAAATAAAACTTACCATAGACTAAGTTTTAACTGGTAGTTACATATAGCCCTGTTGTGCATTATGTAAGGGAAACAATGAAAAGGAGTGTGTAGTTGTTAAATGCCTGAGTACTGACACCATGTAACTCTTCCAGCACACAAGAAACGTGCTGTAGTGTGTCGCTACAGCTGTATGTGCACTCCATCCCATGAGGAAAAAAGAATTTGTGTGGGGGAAACCTTCAGAAAGCAGGACTCAGACTTTTCTGCCTTATCCCTATCCAATACATCAATATAGATTAATATAATGATGATACTATTTAAAATAATCAATTGTTGCTTTTTTAAGCAACAGTTGGTAATTTAAGAAACAATCTTATGTCTTTAAGTGAGATTTGTGTTTTCCTGCTTTTCCCTAGACCAGCGGGGCTTACAGTGTTAGATTTTTGAAGTGAAGCTTCCATAGTTACTTTGCCAATTAGTATTGCCTATCATCATGATTTTACTGTAGTATACCAAAGAAGAACACAGGGAAGGAAACATATTCTTCAATCTCTTTGAAGGTGGTGCAGCTGGCAAATTATTTTGAATTTTTTTCCTGTATGAAACTATGATATGATATTATTAAGAATTTGTTTTGGGCAGCATGGAACAATGGCTGTCTTTAGGTGTTAAATCCTACCTGGAGAAAATTGTGTTTTTGAGGAAGAAGACTTATTTGCTGAAATTGAACAAAACTACTTCAATAGCAGTATTTTGAAACAGGTTTTTTAAAGTAAGTAATTTTTAATAAGCAAAACTTGTCAGAATACAACTACTGTGCTGGAACTACTAATCAAAATATTAACCAATCTGCAGTATTTTATTCTAGATTACCAGCTCACCTGCTTGAGCAGTTCTTCTCAAACCATGTAATTTTTGCCTCTTTTTTTGAAATCTTCATTTACAGTATAGAGGTAAATTACCTACACTAAGTGCTAAGTCTTTTGAGATACCTGAATAAAAGCCATTACTTCCATACAGACTACTTTGAGAAATGTTTTCAGCTGATTCACTCTAATAATTTTCAGTTCCCTTGCTCAAAGAAGAAATGAGAGATTGGAAAAGGAAAAAACCCAACCCTTCAAACTACAACGCTTTTAAGTAGTGCCAAATGCAAGATGGACCTGTCTGTCACAATATGGGGACAGCTTCTTTTAAAAAATCCAAGTAGAAGTCATAGTCCCAGTGAACTGGATAAGAGCTGGGGTAGACCAAGCCATGGCTCCTTTGAAAGGCTGAAATGAGCCATAAAGTGGATGAGGCAGCTTTGAGTCTGCATTGCAGATACTGATACGTACAGCCTTTGAATATGTGAGATGTAGCTAGTAGAAAGAAATAAGAGTTTTGAACTCCCTTTCTTGCCTATAAACTGTACTGTCAATTCTTGGCCCTGGGTGTTTATGTATGTTTGAACTGTGGTAAAGTGGCTTCGGTTGCAGCCAGTTAAACCTTAGAATGGGGGGAAAAAGGGAGAAGCTGAGGGCAGAGTCCCTGGCTTAGGAAGGTGACTGCAGAATCCAGACAGGTTGTGGGACAGAGATGCACAAGTCAAAGATGGACCAGGTGAATGACACAGATTGCTTCTTCGTGAAACATTGGGAGTGCAGTTAGCAGGGGCAGCTTCTTTACCCTGTGTTGTATTTTGTCCTTGTACAGTAACAACAGGGAGAAGATGTTGTTCACCAAGTCCTTGACCTTCCTGTTGAGTGTGAACACTGCAACAGTTTCTAAATACAGCACCAACGTGCTGCTTTGGTAATGAATATGTCAAAGTTGGTCTGAGAGCTAGTGCAAGACCTTCCCATTGTATCAGTCCTGTCTGAGGCCAACTTCATAGGTTTAGGAAGATTTCTTTCATCACTGAAGTGATGATAGAAAAAGCCCCAAACTCTTTGGTATGGGCTCACAATATGACATTGAGGTAAGAACATAGAGAGAAAAGGTAATAAACTGTGTTAGAGGGGACTCTTTTATCTGTGAAACTGCTTCTGCTTTAGAGTTCTGTGAGTAAATAACTTATACTCATGACAAAAATAACTGTGCTGGTATAAACATGTGTATTGAGAAGGAGGCAGGTGTGGTACAGGATCTTGTTCTGTTTTGTTGCAGGTGTGCAAATCTAACCACATTGCTCCCATGTACATCTGAGTAGTTCTAAGAGAGCTGGTGGAGTTGCCCTGGATGTTCCCTGTAGCAAAGGACAGCTGAATTAGTTTACAAAACTGTGGGGTTCTTTGTATAAGTAAACTAAATAAAATCAATTCTACAACTACGTACCTTGGATGTCCTTAACAAGCCAGAAAAGTTAGCACTAAAATGTCAAATCTGAGTGGATGGGCGTTGAGGTATCAGCTGTAACCAGCTTATTAGTAATTTCTATCACTAACAGAGACATTGTTTGACCAGGGAGGCATTTTAATCCAGACTATTTCTTAGGTGTATTAGTAGAGACTGTGATATTAGAGAAGTTTTACAAAATGTAGCTATTAGATTTATTCTTAAAATACTCCTTTCCAAGATGCATTGAAACATTTCAATCCCAATTCTGCACCAGCTCTCTTGCGGGAAGTTAATGATTCCAATGAAAACAAAGGAAGAAAACTGTATTACAGATTGTTTGTGTTCGGCAGTGTAAAACATTATTTAAAGGATTATTCTTTCTGCTTGTATTTACATCGTTAGCAATAAAGATTTTTAACTTCAGGTTATTTTTCATTTCTGGGTAAACATCGGCTACAGTATTGCTTATTTTCTGTTTTCAGTAATATAATCATCCTGAATGAACATGAGGTGAACAAGGAAAGCTGAAACTGAAAGTTAATTATCACAATAGGTCACACTCGCATTGCTGTGAAAGTGGTGCGACTGACATCACCAATGTATAATGATTGATCTTTTTTGGTCAACCTTTGTCTTTGAAACCCCCTTCCCACCCCTACAAAAAAAAAAAGGAAAGGGTGGGGGGGAGAGAGAGAGAGAGGAACCTGGGGCGTATAATTTCCCAGGGCTGTTTGCAAGCCTCTGATTGCTGTTGCAGATTATCAGGCTTTCTGTTCTGTTTAGGGAGCTCATTCTACCTGTCAGCAAATGTCTGAGATGCAGAGCAGCTCCTTCCTGGTCTTTTTCTGGCGCTCTGCTTAAGTGGGACAGAAAATCTAGAGGCCTTTCATGGGCGCCCCTGCCCCAGTACGGTAACACAGGGGTCACAGCTTTCTCCTTCCTTGCTCCCTTAGCAGGGCCCCAGGGCAGCAGGGTGGGAGAGCTGCACTGGGGAGAAACGACTCCAGCAGGCTTAGCATGGGCTGCCCAGTTACCCAGTATATGCAGACCTTTGTGCTTTTATTGTAGTGCAAGTACTTTAAATGAACATTATTTCATTTGCAAGTTCTTCAAGAGCAATCTGCTGTGATTGTTTGTCTTCTGAGTGTTGGGTAAGCTACGCTGGTTTGCAGGCAAGATGCCCAGTGCTGCCTCTGGCCTGCTGTGAGAGCAGTGTGACTTTTCAGATCAGGTTTCAGGGGATCACAGGAATAAATTCAGAATTTGTTTCTGCAAATAATCTCCGATGTCTGCTTGCAATTTGCTGTTTCCACAAAAATTTTTGGCAGTGAACATGTTTGCTTGGATTCTCACAATTGTTTTGGTAAGCATATTCTTTCCCTCGACAGGCCCCTCCTGGCAAATATTTCAAATTCCTGTCTTTCTCTTTTTACATTTTAGCTTTTCTCAGGATTTTTAGCTGCAGCTCTCTATTGTTTCTAAGGCTCTGCTTGTCAATATGAGATGCAGAATTCCTGAGGTTTACAGAGAATTCCTTCTCTTCCTTCAGGATATAGAGGAGTTTGTGGCTAACAGTAATGATGGAAGGAGTCTAAAAAAAAAAAAAATCTAGAGGGAAATAAGCAAAAGTCAGACTGGTTATAACTAAGTGGGAAGCTAAATTTTTGTAGGAACTGAAATTTAAAATTTTCAAAATTATTT
Organism: Steatornis caripensis; assembly: GCA_013398225.1. Taxonomy (NCBI): domain Eukaryota; kingdom Metazoa; phylum Chordata; class Aves; order Caprimulgiformes; family Steatornithidae; genus Steatornis; species Steatornis caripensis. Next base: position 92,423 of record VZSC01004580.1, read on the forward strand.
TGCTGTGTGTCCTAAATCAGGGCTACAAACAAAATATGCATTTTTTTTAATACTGAAATTTTATAATATTAAAATTTGGTAACATTGAAGCATTCATTCTTAATGTTTCTAAAAATAATTTTGATCTCTTCAGTCCTTGGACCCTGGAGTGCCAACTACTTGCCAGTCATCTGCAAGGAGCTAGTTACCAGCAGAACCTTTGGAAGTTCAGTACATCTGGGGAGCCAGATGGGTAAAGCAGGGCCACAGCTACTACCAGACTTGCTGGGCTTCCACCTATGTAATCTCTATATAAAGCATCAGTGGAAAACTCTGTCATCCTAAAAGTTATAATCTAGTCTAGCCAAGAGTTTGGTGCAGTAGTTGTGATTAAGAAGTAGACGAGCAAGGGGGCTCATATACTGGAAGGAATAGAGCTAAGAAAAGGAACCAGGCAAATACAGGTAAGTACCTCAAGAGATGGGCCAAGACTCACAAAGTGGGTGGGTGGGGAGGGAGGGAAGGGATAACTAAAGGTCAGAAGGTAAGTCATAGAGGAGCAGTGGCATGCATGGAGATAGGAACACATGATCACTTTTCTATAGATCAGTATCTTGTACATCCATTGATTTTAGGCAGATGATGTTTTGCTGCGAGAGTAAGCATCTGGGGCTGAAAATAAGATCTAATCTATTGACATAACTTTTGGTAAGAGAAAAGGTAAGTACAATTAGTTGAATTAGCTGAGCTGTTGGCATGATCTGATTCTGATTTTTGGTTTCTGATCTTGCCTACATCACCTTTAAATGGCTCATGTGAGGATAAAGAAGGGGTTGATATGGAAATGCAGGGGAGAGATGAGTAGGAATCCAAAGCTCATCAAATTTTGTTTAGAATGTTACTTTTTCAGTTTATTTCACTGAAAATAGAACTTGGAATGAACTGAAAACAAGCTTTCACCATAGAGCAGCAGATTAAATGAAGGCTATCGACTAGTTCTAGCTGCTCTTTTTTTTTTTAATAAAAATAATTACATGTAAGTATTTTTATAAGAGCGTCCCAATTACACTCTGAACTATACAACAAATATTAACCATCATTTTATATGTAAAAGTAAAGTGCTAACTATTTTCCTAGTTCTCTTACTAGTTTTGTTGTGTGACTTTGAGTAAATTAGTGAAATGGCTAATGCCTCAGTTTCCCCTTCATGTTGAAGACATAGTAAAGTTAATCCCTCAGAGTGCCATGTGACTTAAGCCGGTATTTTTTCAAAGGTCTTGCTTCTTTAGAGAGAGATACAGTCTGTTATTTTAGTAAATAGCTCTTAGGTTTCCTTCAAAAATTACTCTCCAAAACCTGTTTTATTCTTACACGTTTGAATTATGAACACTTGTTCTGGCTTTGATTCTTCTTTAAGTGCACAGATTGCTAAATGTAGTAATCTGTTTTATCTGTTTGCTGGAGCATATTGCCGTGTTTCCACTTGTTCCTAGCTGGCTGGTGTTAGGACCCAGAAAAGAGACAGCAGCAACGTGATATAAATAGAGTACCAGAATGGGACAAAGTTTGAGGAGAAAGCATGACATCACTCAGACTTGCTCTCCACCCAAAAAGATCTGGGATGGAGGTGCAAACGTGAGCTGGACAAGCGAGGAGTTAGCAACTCTTTTCAGCTCAGTTTCTGAGGAAATTGTGACAGTTATACACCCTACGTGCTATAAGGAAGTGCATTTTCTTTCTAGCAAAACTAAAACTGGCTTCAGATCTCTGACAACGTGAAAGTAATTGAAAGCAAAAGACAACCATAGGAAGAAAGTTGAAAACAAGATCTTTTCTTTTTGGCACAGATTGTAACAGAAATATTTGACTTCTTTCCATGGAACAGTACAACTTTCGGATCTGATGCACATTTCTTTTAATTTTTCTCCAATCACGGTAATTTATTTATAGTTAAATGAAGAGATCAAAGTGTGAAGAAAGCAAATACTACTTAAAGGGTCTGGAAGGATATTTTGCCATCGCTGAAGGAACGGACTTTTTGAACCTGCATAGAAAATGTCCCTTTTACTACAAAAAGTAGCAAAGGAAATCTTATGATTGAAATCTTACAGGAATTTGATTTCAGTTGTACTTTTACCCTTAAACAGACCATGGAGAGTTTATTATCTCTGCTCTGTTGTCATTATTCTTTGCTGATTTTTTTTCAGTACAAATATCAGGTAATGTTCTGAATATGGTCGGTACCAAGATATATTTGGATTCCTTTTAGCAAGTTTTGCCTCAGTATGTCTCATTATCTAATGTTTTATGTGCAGGTGTATGGAAACTATTCCCAGCTACCCAAACACCCAGGTAAGGAGTGTTCTATTTGCATTTTGTGACAGTGTGCTTAAATGTTTATTTGCTTTTTCAGTTTGTATTTTTCATTTCCTTAGTAGTTCCAAAGAAACTGTGCTCCTATGTTTGAATGTCAGCTCTATATTAAAAGTGTAGTAAAGACTAAAGTACCAGAATGTCCCAGTCATTTTAAATTCAGTAAGCTACCTCCTAAATATTCTGCATAGGAATATATTTATAGAAAAGTGGTTTGTATCCGATACGTAGAAAAATCACACATACACCATTTGTTTATTATTATTTTTTTGAGCATGAGTTTCTGAATCAGACCTCTAACAGACTATTCTTTTTTTCTCAATGTCTTAGTGTTCAGCATTTCCAATTCAACGATTTACAGTTAGATATGCCAGCTTGTGTACTTTGCAGTACTTTGGCATGGCTTGAAGTCATCTACCCTCCTCCCAGCCTTCATGCTTAAGTTTAAATTAGTTATACAACATATTAAGGATCTCTCATCTGTTTTCAATGTAGAAAAAACTTACTCAAAGCTTATTTGAGGTCTGTGTGTGTAACTGCAGAATTCTTCTATTTATATAAATAGTTTAACCTCAAGCCTCATGGTGGTGTACAAGTACAATTTTACTGCTTTACCAATTCTTGTATTGCTTTGTGCTTTTAGGTTTTAACTATGTATATTTATTTTCAAATAAAATACAGAGCGACATGGAAAAGCCATGTTGCCTGCTATTGCAGTAACTTCAGCTCGATTAGTTTCGTTTGTTCTACCTTCACTCACAAAGAAAGAAATACAATCTCATTTCCTATAGATGAGGATCGCTGGTTTCTAGCTGATGGAACAGTAGGGGGGGGAAAAAGCCTCCTGCAACAAGAGGGCAAGTTACACAACATTTATTTTGTAGGACAGTGTGTGTGTTTGAGAATAACTGTGAGCAATGCTTTCTGGATTTGAACTAGGCTGTAAACAAGTCTTGTGATTTTGTTTTGAACAGTGTAGTTAACTATTGAAAGGATATTGCAAGTATAAGTTGAATTCAAGATGAGGTATTTGTTTTCAGAGGTCTCAGGGCTGGTTGGTTGGAAGTGGAGTAACAGCATTGGTTTATAAAGTTCAGAACTGGGAGCTGGGAAAGCCATGGACATGCAGCGTGGCTCTGGGCAGTTCACTTTGTGTATCTATTTCCCTTCCCCCTCCCTTTTTTTTGCCTCTTTTTTTTCCAGCTTTTAAATGTAAGTTCCTTAGAATATAGCTACTCCTTATAAGTTTGATGCCAACCATGGCAATGCCTTTGTTGTGATGCTGCTACTACTGCTAGTAATAATATACTTGTGACACGTTGCTTTTTTTGGCATCGAATACTTTTCTCTCAGTATTTTTCTTTTCTATTTTTCTCATTTTTTTCACCTCCCTTAACTTCAATCCTTTTTTTTTTTCATGATACGAAAGGGAAATGTTAATGGGAGCAAGAGATATTTGCATGTAAACACACTGTGAAACAGTAGGCATGTTCTGTGCTTTGCAAAATGGAACTGGTAGTTTGAAAAGTTGGATGGAGGTACATTGGCACAGGTAGCTTATGTGGATGCTTTTAACACGATAGAAATTTATAACTTCCATTGCTTTTGCGGCAGCCAGAATGCGTTCTTTGAAGATAGAACTAAGCACGTACCCAGGTTCAGTTTCTGTAAATGCTCAGCTTAGTTGAGTTTGGGTTGCCTGGAATTTTCAGATTGGGTTTTGTATGTGCTTATTCTGAGTTGCTATTCTCCTATGTTGGCAGTAGCCTTCTCCTCTTGTTAGCAGTTGTGCCTTTCTCTGTATTTTCCAAATATTCAAAGGAAACATAGCCATTTCTCTAAAGACATCCCCATCTCGTCTGTGTATGCTCATGCTCCCTCTCTGTGGGAAAACCTCTGTGACAACTGCAAACATCTCTAGTTTGGTAGGCCAGTAATAGATCCTGGTCAATTGTGAAACATTTGTTAGGTATCTTTGTTATACTTGAGTTTGCAAGAAAGTCTAAGCAGCTCAGGTATCCTCACAAGATGCAGAGCTTGTTTTAGCTCTGTGTTCTCAGGTCTACAATTGCTTGTTGTGATGTTTAGAAATTTAATCAGCTTTGCACATGAAAAAAATTTTAGAGTCCTCTTTTCATCACAGCTCTGAAACTATACCATGAGGATGGCGGACATCAAACTGATCTCCACTGTGTGATAGGCAGTTTAAGGACACAAATAAAATTTTTGCACCTTCATATCCCTGATAAAGAAATCCTGTTTTCATCCAGGGTGTTAAAATGATAGGATAATTATCAAATAGGCCAGCTGTTTTGATCTCAAGCATGAAGATAGATGTGGAATAGACTGTAAATGTCCAAGTGCACTGCTTGTGATTTATTTTAATTCGCGCACTAGGCTTTTGTATGGTGTATGACAGATGACGTGGTTTTTAACAAACTTACCTCAATCAACTTCACACCTCAGATTCTTGAAAGATTGCTTGGGAATGAAAAATGATTGCAGGGCAAAGAATTACAGATACGCTGTAATATAAATACTTGCGTTCTCTGTCCCTGTCGTCCATTGTGTCATCCCTTCCGCACCTTCCAAAGAAAAGATTAACTCAAACTAATAGGATGATGTGCAATGATGGTGAACAAAAGATGTTCTCATTTACATTCACAGTAAAATTTCTGTATATTTGTACCAACTTTCTAAAGCTTTCTTAGATATAGGAGATTATAAATTTATTTTAGCACAACTGGTTAAATTAATTATTTTGAGAATAAAGAGTTTCTTGCAGCTAACAAAATAATAGGAAATTTCAATTCATGTTTTCCTACATTGTTAATGCTCTGCCCTTAAAACAGATTTATTACCTTAACACAAAATTTGATTGTTTTGGGCAGCCTGCTTCTGGTCAAGTTTGAGTAGTCACGTCTCCTAAAATCTATCCAAACTCATTAATTAGACTGTGCAAATAAATCTGCCAGTGGAAACCAGCAGATGTTTTGCTTTTGTCAACTTGTCCACCTGTTGCAAAGCAGGACATTCAGGAAAACAAGATGTTCTCATCAGCCATAAGGAGTTCCACTTTTGGTGTAATGGATAAGGTTCTGAAGGATGCCATATAATGCCATATGGGGAGGAGTGAACTCTTTTCCATATGTTGCTTAATATTCTGGAACCCCTTCTCTTCAGAAACATAAAAGTCCTTCTGTTAAAGGAAGTTCTGCTGTATGACTCTGTTAAGGCAAGAGTTATATGGAGACATCAGGAAGGCTAGACGGCAGTACAGCTGTGCAAGCACCTCTGCTCTCATCATGTTGTAGCTCCTCCACCACTGAGTACTGCTCCTTTCTATATCTGACTAGTGTCTCTCCATAGAAGACCAAAGATGAAAAACCACTTGGATTAATAGAACCTGAAACTGGGCACTGGTTTTCCGGTGGGTTTTGGATAGAGGGTAAGATTCCTGGGAACTCTCTAGCATCTTCTCCTACTCCCTTGAACTACAGGGAGCTGAGTTGCCTATGGAGCAGGCGGGAGCAGAAGTAGTATGCTATAGAGGCTAAACATTCCCCCATGCATTCCCTTCTCGGTGCCTTGTACTATCCACCGTGTGTTTAAAATTTTGGTAAAATCTTGAAATTACTCTTGAATGATTCCTCATCTGTTACTTCAGCAAATGCTACCTGATACACTGGCAGAGATTTAGTCAGAGATTGTCACACATTTTAAGTGCAATTAAAATAAAAATCAGTTGAATTTTAAAAACAGATTTTCTGCAGGGGTCTATCAGGTGTATGGCTTTAATCTACTCTGCCATTTTGATTTATATTCTTGCTTATGTGTTGTACTTGATTTACATAAAATATTTTGTTTTACTTAACCTATTGACCTCCTTTACCGTTCTCTTCTGCGGAGACTTGTTACACTCATTGTTGGTCCTTGCTTCAATAACATTTTCATCTGTGTTTCTTGAAAGGGTTCAAAGTTCTCGCATCAGCTTCCCATTACTGGCCATTGGAAGATGTGGATGGAATTCATGAGTTTCGGGATACAAATGGAGGTAGACAAAGGAGTCATTGACAATGGCAATAACATAAGTATTTGTGGCAGTCTGTAAGTAGAAAGGAGGGAGGGGAAATGAAAGTGGTTAGCTTTTATACCACAGCAGTTGAGATTTTTTTCTCATTTAATGTTTTTGCAGTGCTCTGATGTCCAAATGATATTATATTTGTGAACTGATTTTTATAGAGTATTCTCAGACGTTTTATGGGCTTTCTATGCATTGTTAAGGTTATAAAGAGAAAAAGTTGATGATCCAAAGAGTCATTGAAATCCCATTGTTATTAGTTGGTTTGGCACATGGATAACATGCAGGAATACACTCAGTGACTGACATCTATGGCTGTGCCGGCAGTGAAGATTTTAGGGGTTTGGTGGGGTTTTTTTGCTGCTTTTTGCTTTTTGGAAGGAGTTAAGTGCCCAAATTCTCCATGCAATTTTGAAAACTGCATGTAGTATCTATAGAAAGAGAAGTGTAAGCTCTTTAAATATTTCTTACTCATTTTTATCTGATTTTGAGTACTTCCTTAAAAACAGCATTGCAGCATTAGTTCAAATTCTTTTTCCGATCTGGCAAAATCAGGAAAGGTTTGCTAAAGCAAAACTTTCATGATTTGAAAGCGACAGTTGTCAGGTCTGCAAGATCCCAGAGGGAATGATCCTAAAAGGCAGTCTGGTTGAATGTAGCAGTTTTCTGGTTCTGATGTTTCACATCAGGACTAAAAATTGTGGTGGGGACTTCCCAGGGACGTGCAGGTGATGTAATTGATGGAGCTTTGACTGAACCACTGTATCCCTTACGGGCTTGCAGGGCCATTCCTTTCAGATGAAATTTTCAGATCTGCTCTGCCTCCTTCTGAGACTCAGAGGGCCCTTAGTAATTTTCACATGAACTGTTTTTTCTCCTCTGACATTTTAGCCAGTTCCAAGTTGAGATGATGTATATTCCCCAGTATTTCTCACACTATGGCTGACCACCTTGGCAGCTGAGCTAAACTGTTTGTACCAGTGCAAGAGGTAGCTGCTGTGTTATACTAGTGAATGTAATGTCTTTACCCAGAAAGATCACTGCAGAAGATCAAATCAGGAGTTGGAGACCTTTAGAACCTTACATGAAAAATGTTATGAAAGTGCAAAATTATTTTATTACACAAAAATGGCAATATCAATGCCAGTTCCTAAGTGGGAAAAAGATCCATAAATATCAGAAACCTTTTATTCCAGAGGTGTTCAAGTATTTTAAGCTTAAATTTTGACCCATCTTTCCATAAAGTTTCTTAAAGGAATGAAATTGGCTGACCAGAAATAAATCTGGGCAATATTCTGCTCCCATTAGAGGCTGATGGCAGCGTTCCAGTTGGCTTCAATAGAATCATCATTTGGCTTACAGAAAGTTACCATAGGAGTTCTCTAACAGTGTGTTAAAGTAATTTCCTGATACTGGACTTCACGTAGTTTCAAGAAGAAAGCACTCCATATCTAGCACTGTTTTGGCACTCATGTTACAAAAAAGTTGTTTTGAAAGTACTTGAAAGCAATATATAACATACAGCTCTTGGAAAAATGACAATTGATGTTAGATTGTTTTTCAAATTATGTTAAATTTCATTATTTCAGCAAAATTCAAAAATCTTTGCAGCAGTATCATGGAAGAGAGAAAGCAGAACACATAAAGTTCCTGATCCTACAAACCTTCACTTACAGGAATGGGGCTGGTTCACATGAGCAATGTCCCTTGACTCCTATTATGACATTGTGTTAAATAACTTTATACATGAGCCAGCTGCATGACTTTGCTGAAAAAAGTTTGGAGGACTTTGTCTCACTATTATTTGCAAAGGATGCCAGTAGCCAAAAGTCTTTTCCTCTGCAGTGCAGTTCTGACTGTCGAATTCTTTCTTTAACGTTGTAGCGGATAGTTCAAATGCTTCTCAGTTGCTTATACTGTCTCTTATAATGCACAAATATTATTTCAAGTGCCTCCAGCAGAGATTTGGGTATCTGTCTGATATTTGACTTCGACATACAAGAAAATTTTTCTTTATTGTTGTAATCTAATGCAGGTGACAATTTGCTTGTTTTTGATACCATTCTGATTACGCACTCTTCTGTTTATTGCTAGTCTTTCTTGTTTTTCCACTCATATCATGTAATTATTTTCATTCCATGTTTCTCTTCTTAAATCCTTGAAGCATCATAATCTGTCCGTCATGTTAATCCATGTTATTTGTTGAAGTCATTGTGTATGAAGCCAGATTTATATCTCTCAATGCATTTGTGTTGTGAGAGAGAGTGTCAGCAAACTAATTTTTTGGTTACCTCAGCAGTAGAAGTGATTGAAGGAAAAGAATCAAATTAAAATATAGCAAATAAAGATATGGTTTTTCATCTGACCCCTTGATTTCCCTGAAATTTTGTCTTGAGGATTTTGTGTGTGTGTTTTTTTTTTTTTAAAGGGCATTTGCCTTTCCCTTCTGTGAGCTCAGTTTGTCTAAATCCTAAATCAATGTGTGTCTGTTTACTTTCATGGGCTTTCCATCAAGCTCTATTTGCCTGCCCAGGGTAAATAATTACAGTGTGCAAGATGCTGTTAAATTATCAAAATAAAAAAAAAATAACAAAATTTTAGTCAGATATAAAAAAGTTGAATTATTTTCTTATGTTTAGATGAAATTTCTTGTATTTTAATTCGTGCCCATTGCCTCTTATCTGTTTAGTGGATACAACTAAGTAGAGTCTCGGGCTATCTTTACACCTCCCGTCAAATGTTTATACACATTGATAAGATCCCTGAGCCCTCTCTTCTCCAGGCTGAGTAGTTTTCAGTGTTCTCAGCCTTTTGCTGGACTTGCTCCGGTATGTCCATGTCTTTCTTGCCCAGAACTGGACCTGAAACTCAAATTGCCCATAGTTTTTGCACCAGTATAATGATTTTTGTTATAATTGCAGAGTTCCCTACCACCATAATTACATTTGAGCCCTTCATCACCAATTGTATTTTTTATAGCTTTTTTCTTCTCAGTTACTGTAAGGAAAAAAAAAATTGTTTTAGTGATACTGCATTTACTGAACGTATGTAGTTAATGAATATAATGTTGACATGCATAGCAGCCTTGGCAGAAGTAGTTGTATGATAGTTTTAAAGGCCACTGACCAACATCTGTGATTTGTGCTATATTGAGAGATATGAACTGGTTAATTCATTACTGATTGTGTTCATTCATTGTTTTGCTTATTTTCTTTTGTTGTTTCACCCAGCTCTAAGAATCCACAGCTTCACTGTGCTTCCTTCCCATAACTCTACCTTTGTATATACCAATGACTCTGCCTACTCTAACTTCTCTGCAACTGTAGGTGAGGATTTACATATTTCTTTGTTCTGCATTTGTCAAGATTGGATGGTTCTTGTAACACTGGATTCAAAGCTAACACAGAATTTTGATTCAAGCAGTCATGTGGTAAAGGTCTACTTATGCTTACCTTGGCATACATTATTGAAAAAGCATGCCTGCCATGTTACCTGAAGTACTCTGAACTACTGGGAGAGGCAGCCGCTGGAGATGATGGGCTCCAGTAGTCTTCCAAGACCTGAAGTATTTGCATTAAGCTTAAAAGAAAGAGATATGACATTTCAGAAGAATATATAAGAATAAACAGGTTGATTTTTTTTTTCTTGCCTTTCAAGGTTAAAAGGAAAAAGAAGCCATCTGTCTTTTGCCATTTCACAGTATTTTTTAAAGGGCACATTGAGAAAGACAGACGCAAGCAAATTTGCAAAGCCTAGAAGTAAAATCTTGTTAATCATGACATCTTTGATTAATGTGTTTTTTTTTTTTTAAAAAAAGGCAAGGCAAGCAATAATCTTCATATGTAAGTTCTTTTAATGATTTTTGTTTTTAAATTCCATGAACACATCAGGAGATAAAAGCAAGAACAGAAAATGACAACTCTTTAGGCAAAAACCTGACAGATTGGAAACTAGTCACATCTACACCAGCATAAGCTTAAAGTCATTTGATTTAAGTCACTAGAATCTATACTTGTGTAGATGCAATTGAAATGTGACCTCTTGTCCACTTTACAGTTTGATATTAACTCGCATCAAGTTGGAAAATCTGACCTAAGGAGAAGAATGGAAATGGTAGAACTGTCATTTGAGCTGCTCAGATACTAGGAGGTTTATATTAGAATACTAAATCCACTATTTTTCTACTCTCTAAAAGTAAAAGTATGCTGGCAAATGTGATCTCTATTAATAACGAACTTCAAGTGACCCCAATTCCTTTCAGTCCTTTCTTATCTGCTTTATAGACCATTTGCGTAGTTCTCACATAATAAGATCTATTCAATATGAACATTAAAAAGAATGACATCAATGGCAAAGAAAATGCTATGGAAATAGAAATGCGTTACCTTATGGGATTTATTCTGGCTAGATTAACTTAGAATTCAAGTGGCTCAAGAAAAAAATAGAAATGTTTGCTTCTCTCCATAATATGCACTCAAATTTTTAAAGGAAACTAAGTTTTGTTTGTCAATTAGACACAGAACTTGATGACTTCTCTCTCAGAAAAGAGGATACCTGAAAACTGTGATATTTGTGTTGAGATTTGGAATGAACTAAAAATATTTGGATGTACATTCGTGCTTGGGATGCACCATCTTGAAGCAGTAACAACAGTATTTGTGCTTATCACTCGAGATAGATGGTCTGTGCCTAGCACTGACTGTGCATCCTTGGCTGTGCAAAAGGCTTCGGTTAAGTTGGGTAGATGTACAGTGATAAATACAGAGACAAGTCCCTTATATCTTATCCTTCATGTGCTTTAGACCATTTGTGTGCCTTCCTTGTTTCCCTTATAATCTCCGAGATTTTCAAATATCAAGCAGTACCCAGGCGGCAATCTCTGCACCTCAAAGCAGTGGAAGACTTTATTCTCATTGATGGTGTTTCCCTTGGAGCCATTTCTTTTCCTAACACTTATTCAGAAGAAATTTTAGAGAAGGGTCTTAAAACCAACGTCCTGAATCTTCACAACCCTTGCAGAATTGCCATAACGAACAATGATATTAACATGAAATTCCAAACTGAACAATTACATTCTCTCTGCTTGGAAATAGATGATAGAATATTCTGTGTTCTGTGGAAAGCAGGCTTTTTAACACAGTGGAATTTTTTGATTGTGATTTCCTGTTGTCTTAATTGCTAAAATTAGTCCCCGTCTTTATCTTGGGACAAATGAGATGAACTTCCCATCAGCATCTATCAGCTGGATTCTCAGACCTTAGTGAGATTTCCTATAGTAAACAGCTGTCATAATTTTGTTTTGTTTTATTTTTTATAATATTAAGAAGGCTCATGTGCTTTAGCTAGTAGGAGATGGATCAACAGTACTTTTCTTTCTGGGAACACAAGAAAATTGCAAGACAATTAGTCATTATCCATGTTAGACAAAGAAATCGTTTTCAAATGACAATGATTCCATACCAAAGGACATCTGAAAAGGATATATAGTTCTGCATTTTGAATGAAGCTTATCAAGTATATTTCACTGAATTATTTTTTAATGAAAAGTGGCTTTTGATCACAAATTTTTCCCTTTCAAAAAATGAAGAAAACCCTAGTCTGTTACATTTTTGATTGATTAAAGAATTTTTTTCACGAATTCAGGCTAACAGCAAGACAGAAATACCTCTGTAATATGTCTGGTATTCTGAACTCTGAAAAACATAAGGTTTGTTCAGATTACTTTGTAATAGTAATTTTTGGGTTCTGGCAAGCAGACTTAGGTAATAATCTGAGTGACAGATACGAGTATAATCTTTGCAAACTTGAAAGAAAAGAATTATCTGAATGGTTCTTTAAAAAAAAAAACAACAAAAAACAAAACCAAAAAACCACCAACAAATCCCCACCAAACTCAAACAAAAACCAAAATGTAAAACAACAACAAAACACCCCAACCAAAGCAAACCTGTTGTTGGGACAAGATAAACATCTGAGGTGTGTGAGTCTGTTAAAATCATGTTTCCAGAAAGTTTTGATTTATATAAACTGTATTTTGCTTTTCCTTTAGATATTGTAGAAGGAATGGTGAACAAAGGAATTTACGTCACTGAAAAGAAAGGCGTTACCTTTCTCTTCTTTGGAAGCTATCAAAATTCTTGCATTAGTAATCCAGAAGTTTGTGGACCTGAAGGTTGGTAAATTCATTAGTTAGTATTTGCTTTTCTTTTGCTGTTAAATTATGTAATTCAATAATTATTGTTTCTCTCCTTGTCGGAATGAACTCTCTAAAATTCTAGCTTGACACTTTTCTTTATTGACTTTTAAAAGAATGGAGTGTTGATTGCTGAAAATTTCAGTCTTTTCTAACTGCAATTTAAATTGAACTAATCACCAGCTACTCAGATCAGTGAGCTACAGTATAATTAATTCAAAGAAAACCAGAAATAAGCTTACAGTGCCCAAAACCTTGCTTGTGGCACCAAGATTAATTCCTACAAGAACTGCAGTTTGACAAAGATGTTGTCCTACAGGTTTCAAATTTAAGAGACAATTTTTCAGTGTGGCCTCTTAGCAGGAATGGGCTTTTTTTTTCTTTTTTTTTTTTTCAGATTTATCTTTGGAGATAACAACATTTTGAAGTCTCTAGGGTCTTGGAATCCATTTGTACTTGTAGGTGCTTAAATCTCTTAATTCTATTTCTCTTCCCTTTCTTCTTCTTGGGCTGGGGTCACAAAATGGCAGGTGAAATACGGGGGCACAGGTTTTACAATGTGCTGATTACAGAAGGTGATTAAAACTGTGGCTTTCAAATAAAACATACAACTAGTCACTAGCATAGAACATTCACTAGAGATTTAAAATTAAGTAGAAATCAAAGGATCAGTGGAAAATGGTCTTTCTGCTTAAGCAGTATTGTTAACATTGAATTTTCTTGCTTTTATTGATTTAGGTCATTCTTCAAATGAGTAATATTGCTTGAAATAGGATTTTGTTTTTTGAGCTGCTGTAGCAAGAGCTGCTGTATATTAACATTTAAGAAAGTAGGAGAAACTCAGAGAGCAGATGGTACATGGGTATTACCTGAGAGTATTAGAAAAAGTAATTCAGTATCCTACTGTAGGCGTATTTTCTGATACATGCTGTATTTTTTCATACCGCTGGGAAATCAAAATCATCAGTAAGTCATATTATTTCTAAATCTATAGTATAACATAGTAATCAGAATAAATTATTTTTATAGTACCAGACCTCTCCCGTTATCTCACAAACAAGAACATTAAAAACATAAAACTCTGAAATGTTCAGCACAGAAAATGTGAAGATAAGAAGTCATATAAACAATAAATACTAAATCACTGTAGCAAGTATTTAAAAAAAGAGGAAAAAAGCCAACACCACTTTAGAGATAGAGTGTCTATTTTTCTCCGAATCAGAGAAAACCTGTGGCAATGATAGGTTGTTATTTTATTCAAGCCTACTATTGCTTAGACATCCCTTGATGTTCATTGGTTTTATTTATGTGAAACTGGTGTTAAGTACACTTAAGCAGGGCATGTTTTCTGAAACAATCTTGGGATCTTTTCAGATGAAGTATTGCAACCTGTGAAACAAAATCCCAGTACTTTTTCCAAGCCTAAATTTAGTAACATTTCAGAACTTTTATTTTGACTTGAGAAAACAAATTCTGTTTGTTTTTTAAATGTTGAAACATTCTTCCATTTTTCCTTCTTTCTCAAGTAATTTTTAGACAATAGTTTTCTCTAGGCAGTTTTGGGCTCGTTAAAGTGGTATTATCAGTCAAAAGAAACATTTGTGAAAGATGCAAGAGAATGTTTTCTTAGTTTGAATNACATTCTTCCATTTTTCCTTCTTTTCAAGTAATTTTTAGACAATAGTTTTCTCTAGGCAGTTTTGGGCTCGTTAAAGTGGTATTATCAGTCAAAAGAAACATTTGTGAAAGATGCAAGAGAATGTTTTCTTAGTTTGAATGCAGTAGGAGAAGTTAGATTTAGTCAACATATGTGGAGTTGAAATAAAAAGTATAATTTCAAAAAGCAGCCCTATGCACAATAAAGCATTTCCTAAAGCTATGTGTTTATTGTGTGCCTTACTTAGTTTTTATTTTTAGTTTCAACATTTCACGAACCAAAGTGTGCATAAGGAAGATTTAGATCCACAGTTTTCTTGTGGCTACAGGATGATCAGCAGCTACAGGGTGGTCCATATGGTCAAAGATGGGGGAAGCTGGCTCCCGTGCAGACATGCTGTATACGTTAGGCTCTCTGTCTGCATCATTTAAACTTCATCTTTCAGCATGTAAAAAAGGAATAACAGCACTTCCATACCTTTAAGTGTGGTGAAGTGCTGGAAAAAGATTGTGAGACACTTCGACAGAGGAATCGCATTAATAGCAATAATAGATTAACGTGGTCCGCCTTGGTAGCCCTTTCACCAGGGTGGTGAAGGATGGTGTGTAGATGCAAGGGAAATGCATCGCTTTCTGGAAAGAGGTTTAGTTTGGTGTTTCAACCTGTTACTGATGTGGTAAAGAAGCTGAAATATGAACTCAGGCTTATCAGCCGATGAAGATATTGTAACTTGCTTACAACAGACCTCAGGTTCTTCAGTTGGGAGTCCACAGCATTTATATAGCTTTTAACACATACCTATTGAGATGTAGCAAACTAAGATTGATGAAGTTCATATACGGATTGATTTCTAGGAGGCCAATGATACATGATTAGCATTTCCATGGTGTGGAAATTTTATTGTGTGTAAAGCATTTAGGGAATGGTGTGTAGATCATGTACATTGATGGGTGCTGTCATGAGGATAAACAGAAAGATCAGTTAGACAGGAAAATACTGCATAGTTAAATTATTTCTTGTGCAATAATATAATTTTAAAATTTTCTGCTAAGTTAATGTGACAAAAAGAATACGTGAAATATAAATAAAATTACGCTCTGGCAAGTAGTGAGGGGAGTATTTCTGATGACTGTAGTGAACTATCTGAGGCTTTTCCATCTTTAATCATAAAATTATGAAACATATTAAAAAATCTATGGTTTTGACAAGGAATGTATATAATTGTTTGAGGGCTTCATTAACTTGTGCTGAGCTATCTGGTAGCAAATTCACAGAAGTTTATACAGCGTGGGCACCCTGCAGAACTGCTAACTATAAAATCATCGAGACAGATATTTTGACTATGTGTCAAAAGAGCATAGTCAACAAGTTAAGGGAAATGATTAATCCCCTCTGTTCAGTGCTCATGAGAGGGTATCTGAGGTACTATGTCCCATTTTTGTCCCTGATACAAAAGAGATGCTGACAAGCCAGAGTGAGTCCAGCAGATGACTTAAGGGGCTGGACAATATGACATGGGAGGGGAGGCTGAAGCTTTGCCTTATGTCGTGAAGAAAAGAAAATACTAAGGGCTGTCTTCAACTACCTGATGGGTGGCTATAGAAGCAGATGGAGCTAAGCAATCTTGGAGATGCAGAATGAAAATGTGAGGGGCAACGCAGGCACGTTGTAGCACAGGAAATGCTGATTAGATCTAAGGAAAAAAGTTTATTTGCAATGTGAATGGCCAAGCGTCAGGATGGTTTGCACAGAGAGGCTGTACAGTCTGCGTCCGTGGTGACACTAAAATCTCACCTGAGCTCTGAGCAAGCAGATTGAGCTCTGAAATTGAGCCCACTTTGAGCAGGCCGTTTAGACCAGGTGATCTTTGGGTTCGTTGCTATCTTAATTCATTATGATTCTTTGTGGCTAAACCTCGTCCACTGCTGTACTACTTAAACTTTTTCTCAACCTGCTCTGAGCTCATATTTTATTGTTAGAACTTTGTACTATAAATTCCGAGACGAACATTTTTAGGAGCTGTTTAGTCGAGTCATTTTCTTTGCAATTGCACTTGACTGTGAACCTCTACAGCAGAGCCTCTATGAACTTTTGAAGTGTGAGGGAGGTTTGATTTGCTACTTGTATTTCAGTCAAGCCTTTTGAGGTAACATTTGTTAAAGAAACAAGCCATCTTGCAGAAACCTTTTATTTCTTCACTCGTGCAATCTGAAGAGCTCTTCATTTTTACAGTATAATAGTAAAATTTACTGTGAATTGAGGACGATTATTTCTGGACAAGGTTAATCACATGTGCATTTGCAGGATTGCACTTGCATTTTGGGAAGAATTCTTTGATTTTTGTGTAGGTGGAGACCTCAGAATTTTGACTGTGTCTCTGCGTATGTTGCTATCCCTTTCTTTTACATTGGTTCTTTGCTTTCAGCAATTACCAGAGCACTGAAGTGAGAAAACACAGGTGATAACATGCTTAGAAGATTTAAAGTGTAATTAGCAATAGATGCTACTCAATAAGCGTGGACATGCTGGCAGCCAGTTAGTGCCTCACTAGCCTGGAAGCAGTCAATATGTGCTGGCATTTGCTGGACACGAAAAAAAGATGTAGATGCTGGTGGAGAGTATGAAGATATGAGAACAACTTGTGTTTTGAAATAAGCGAAGATCACAGGAGGGTGAGAAGGGCAAGGAGACTGGAGAGATGAGGCAAAGGGAATGGAAGCATAACTGTAAGAAAAAAAGACTTTATTAGTTTTGGTGCTCAAGGAACTTTAGTTCTAAGTCATAGAATCTACTCAGGAAGCAATGATTACTGCTGTGTCCTGGGCATGCACGTGTGATGTGAAACCAAGGGAGAAATGTTTATTTGGTTTAAACTGTTACAGCATTGTTGATTTTAAAAATGCTGTCCTGGTTCATGCTAGCAGATGGTCTGTCCTAAAAGCATTCCCTCTCTCTGTATTCTACAGTATTGGAAATTTTTAATGGCACTTGTTTTTTTTTTCATTGAAATTTCCTCTCTTGCTTTCATCAGGAGTAACGTTTTCCTTTTTCTGGAAGACTCAAGACCAGCAGGCTAAGTTTCTCCCTGCCTCTGGTGGACAAGTAATTTCCAGTGGTTTCAAAATCTGTTCGAACGAAGGTGAAGGTTCAGTGGAATTTTACACCCGTGGGAATGCAATGATGAAGTGGAAAGCAAGCTTTAGTCCGCCAGGTAAAGTTATTTTTTTAAAAAAAATTCATTTCTTTGTTACGTTTTACTTTATTGTTGCAGAGAGATGTAGTGGTAAGAGCACAACTTCAGGAAAGAGATGTGTATATAGAGAGAGCTACAGAGCTCTGTGCTTAAGAATTCTCTTGATGTGGGGAGACAGCTTAAGTACCAACTGAAAACCCAATGATACTGTGTTATGGAACATTTGCAATTCAGTAACAGTCTTCGAATCTGACTTCCATTTGTTTCTAAAGTGGAATTCTTATTGACATCAACAGATTAATCAGTGCTTAGATGGAAACATGAGTGAACAATGTAGGTTAATCCCTGACAGTTCTCAGTATATTCTAAAAGTAAATACACGTGCTGTCCTCTACTGCCTCCTATATTAAGACTTTATTTGTTAACTGTCTTAACTGGGTGTTTAGTGCTTTGGACACTTTGTTATTTGTTGAGTGTCAAGTTTTGTATGCCATGGCATAGTATTAATAAACATTTTGGTATATCACATATCTTACTGCTTCTGTCTAAACTGTGTATAATTGGGGAGTGGTATTATCTAGTGACTGGAACAAATTCTGGTCTTCTAGTTATACTAACGAGAGTCACTGAATCTTTTCTTTTCTGAATTTGATTACCTGTACATTGGTAAAATAGGACTTTCTCACCTCGTAGTAATGTAGTTTTATAAAACTTAGCAAATCAATTTAGAAATCTTATTTTAAGAGGAAAGCTGCTAAATGGTGAGAATAATTCACACATTTGTGGATTATCCAATCCAAGTGAAAATTAATAGTATGTTTTCAGCCTCAAGTATAACAAAGAAACCATGGCAACTTTAGGTCTGTTTATTTGTTCTCTAGTTCTTGCAGTCTTTATACTGTTCTTGCTGAACTGATTTTTGAGACAGTATTGAAGAGACACCCAAGTCTTGGCCAGTAATACTTAGCAAGTGTAATTTATGAAACTTCAGTGAGCCCAAGTAAGAGTTCAGACAAAAGCGAACAGGCATTCTGCCAAAGTATGGGCTTCCCCGTGGGTATACAGATTAATATATGTGACATCAACGTTCCATAATTCACTCCTAGCACTTCCTATACAGCTGTATAACATTGCACAAGTCAGCAAAAACTTGCTGAACAGGAAAGACTCTAAATTGAATTGATTCATGGGTTTTGCTGTGACTTTTAATGTTTTGCAGGTCCTTATTGGACTCATATTCTCTTTACCTGGAAATCGAGAGAAGGACTGAAAGTCTACGTCAATGGAACTCTAAACACAACCGATCCAGATGGGAAAGTTTTCTATGATTATGGAGACCCCAGTGCAAATCTACTGACTGGGACAGAGGGGGATCAAACTAAGCGCTATGTGAATGGGGCATTTGATGAATTCATTATATGGGAAAGGGCACTCACTCCCAATGAAATTGAGCAGTACTTTACAGCTGCTATTGGTGAGTATCTGCACTGTTGTTATAATTCATCTTCTGTAAAGATGCTGACTTATAAATGTTTAGTGTGTAGGATTTGTGTTCATTTTACATCTTTAAGCTATTGAATGTAGTTTTTAGATGCAGAAAAAGTAATGTATGAATGTCACCGAAATGCTCAGCTGACTTTGGAATCTTTTCATCCTGGGTTCTAGGTCCTTAAAAATTTCCCAGGTCCTGAAGTATCTAGCTGTTGTTAGACCCTGTAGGATCAAGAGAAGAGGAGCAATAATTAGACTTGAAACAGAAGAGTATTAGGAAAGAGTGACTCCAGATTTCTAACTTGCACTCTGGTTGTTGTATAACTGAAGAGCTAAGTCGCTCTGTGTGTTCCAGCAGATGTGGATAATAATGGTTATCTCTCCAGTTCCTGGAACAATAAAGACTTATTAACTCATGTATGCTTGTGAACTAAGAAGAAAGTTATCAGCTGAAATGTAATATAAAAGGCAAAGAATCAGGATTAGAACAAAGGCTTAGAAGACGGACCACTAAACCCTGTCAGTTGTTCTGTGGATCTTTATTATAAACTTTTCACTACAAGAAAGGCTGTTGCTATTAAGTGCTTATATGTGAGTAGCAATTAGAAAACATCTATCTCGGGAATAAAGTTATGTGGAATCTGGAACATTGGCTTCGCTACCAGTTTTCCCTGCTTTAATTTACTCTTACTAGGTTACTGAGAGCTGAACAGTTACACCCGTAACTCTTGTGCTTTTAAACCCATGGGAACCATTTTCTCAATGGGAACTCTTTGAATAACACGGAACTTCTGATGCATGCCTGGAAATGAGAATGCATGTGTTTGCGACTTCCAGGTTTGATTATAGCAATCGAATATATACAGAATATATTTTATCAAAAAGAAAATATAAACTAGTTTATGTAGAATTGGAAGTCACTGAAAAAGAAATCCCTCCTTGTGGTATATAATGAAGCAATGTATTTGCTTTGCCACACAAATACTAGCAATTGCACTCAAGTTTTTTATTTTAAAACCTTTGTATCCTTTGTGCAAGTCTTCAAAAATTCTGGTTGGGAGCGTATTAATTTGATACAGCAGATAGTTTTAAATTCTTAAAAAAATGATTAATTTTATAATGTTCTGGTCACGTTGGAAAAAAATGCTTTTGTACTGGGCTGTTGTATCTTTTATAACATCTAAGGTTACTATAACACTATCCAACTCAAAGCTACCATAAATCACATTCTTTGATTTAGTGTAACTTAAGAAGGATGTTATGCTGCTTAACGCCAGAGCAGTAGATTTTCAGATTGACCTGATCCATCTGTGTGCGCCGTATTTCACTGTCAGAGAATTATCACTTATATAAATAGAGAAATATTTTTTTTTTTTTTTAACCCCTTGAATTCTTGTAAACTCACAGCAACCATCTTTTGAAGCCCTCCACCCTCCCATCTCCACTCTAACAAGTAATCAAATCCTGTTCGGGACTTAAGTTTCTACTTCTTTCCTCTAGACTTTGGAAGGAGTCTTACCAGGACTCAGAATATCTGCTTGCTGGACATTAACACTTGTAGCTAGCTTTTGAAACACTGCAGAAAGTGTTGGGCCCTTGCATTCTGCTAAAGTCTAAGTTTTTAAAGAATTGTACAGAATTTTGCCTGTAGCCTGCCTATCAATCCCTGGTGATTTTTAGAAGGCTGTATAGCAGACTCTCTGATCTATACATGGAGACATTCATGCTGTGAGCTTTTGTGAGTTTACTGCAATTTGCATGACATCAGATGATGTTTTTCTTAAATGCGTAGTTCACAGGTTTTCAGGGTCATCTGAAACTATCAATTTTCTGCGAAAAATAGATTTCTAGACTCTTAATTGACAGTGAAGCTTCATGTGTATTTTCTAGGGTCTTAGGAATTAAAATATAAAGGGAGGCCAGGTATATATATTTTTTTGTAAGTGTGAAGAAGTTCAAGCAAATATTATTTTAAAGTGCTCAGGTGATAGGGAGCACTTGAGAAACGTGGAGTACTGATTTTTCTGCTTTTTCCTTCAAAGCAGTGAACCAATCAGATTTATAAAATTTCCAGTTTGATGGATGAAGTTAAGATTCTCAGAGGAAGCAGTGGATATTACAATAGTAATCAACATACTAAACAAAAGTTATTCTTGGTATCTATTTATTGGCTTTGGAGGACTAAGAGCAAGACTGAAGCTGGGCTAACGTGGTTTGACATAAGAAACTTAATAGGACAGACTGTTTTTAATAGAATGAATGATCATGTTCCTTTTGGATCTGTGAGAAAAATCGTGTCTTATATACGTAACTTTTTTGACTGTGCTGAAATACCACACTCCTGACAAATATAAATTCTTGGTAAGACGTAGATTAGAAGAAAATTTTATTTCTCTGTCACAAATGACCAATAAATCCCTTTGCACAGAAAGGAATCAATATTTTGAAAACGGAGCAACTGGAAACCATCCAAAATGGAGTTTATTCTTTCTGTTCCGACAAATCATTTATGACATGCTCATATGGTAATTTTCAATGGATATAGTGCTAGTGGGTGACATTTATTAGTAAAGCCTGTCTGATTAACAGCAACCTCACTGTTGCTTGAAATGAACTTACAACCACCCAATAGAGACACTATCTGAAACATGCTCAAACTACTAATGAAGATTTTGATTCCTTGACCCTTATTATTTATTTTAGGCAAAACTGGCATGCCCCAAAAAGCTTTAGTATCACCACCATTTCTACCAATGTTCTTTTTGATGCTGCCTTAGTCTTGCTGCAAGCAACAAAAGAATTTCTGTTAGCTTTGAATATTTCTTACAATTTTTTTTTTTAATGTGGAATAGTCTTTCTGAACTTGCCTTCATGCTTTCGATTTTATTTGACACTCAAGCAATTTAGACTCAAGATATATGTAAACATCAGCATTTGGAGATCATTGCTGAGACTTGAGTCTCGTTTTTTCCAGTGTCTGTATGTTCCCAGTCCCAGTTTCTCACATATACAGAGATATAGCAAGGTAGTATATGAAATTGTCAGAAGTGTCTACAGATTATTATTTATTTATGATAAGATATAAGATTTTTTAAAAATTTTCCCTAAATACTTTGTGTAAATAATGGGGGAAGAGCTAGAGAAAGAAGATGGATGCCAATGTTTTAATTGCAGTTATCCATTTTTTAAATTGCGATATAACACTTGAAACTTCCTGTTTACAAACAAAGGTTTAAGTGTTTAAGACTTAGACTAAATTGCAAGACTCATCTGTATAAAGGATGCCAAAATAAAATTCATGAGAGAATCAGTAAATTAAATGATTTAAACAAGCCTGGTAGCTACAGTACTGCGAATAAGTAAAATGCACAAAACAGCAAATATGTTACTTTCAGTTAGAACTGATTCAACCTGCAGTGAGAATGTCAGATTTGTTAACACTCTCATTTGTGTATGTATTTTCCCCAGGTGTGCAAGTTTTGCTTTCTTCAACGCTTCCATGGTCTGGAGTGACAACCACTACAAAACCTGTGGTAGGACAGTCCTCATAAATCTTTTCTATAATGTCAGAATGTGTATATATTATAGAGTTACAGACCTTCATCACTTCACAATTTTTATTAATGGCACTTATTTTAGTACCCCAATTATAAACACTTCCAGATATGCACAGGGAGAATTTTTAGCCACTACTGGAAGATGGGAGTACTACAGAACTCTTAATGTAGGACAGATAAAGGGAATTCATTGTTGAATAAAAATATTTTCTATATTAAATAAAGGGAAAAAATGTAGAAACTTCTGAAGTATTTCAATGAACTTTGAAGATACACAACATTCAAAAACGTTTTGCTAATTTTTCCTCTTATTTGCTTTAAAATTAGAAAAAATTTTCCACCGCAAAAACAAAATCACTTTTCATCTGTTTAGTAAATGTATAGTGAAAAAAATCAAAATAAAATTAATTTTTCATATGCAGAATACATACAATTAGCTGTAATCAGCTTATGTGCCATTAGCCTTTGCAGTGTATTTTCACTTTCTTGCTATCTGCAGTGTCAAAGTTCTATTAGTTTTCTTCTTGTTCACAGAGGCTTTCAGGAAACCATGGCAGATAGGACCTGAATTGCTAATGAGAAAATGAAGCTGTGCCTGTATGTTCTGTTTATTCTATCTATCTATCTATCTGTGTGCTTTCCTTTTCCCTTGGCTTATGTAGCCTCCTGTGTATAACCACAGCAGTCCGCTATGCCTCAAACTCCCTTTGGGCTAAAACAATAAATAATGACAGGTGTATGGATTAATTTCTGATGAGTTGTATCTCTCTTCTGTAGCTCTCTACAAATGCCTATCGTCCCATCATAACTAACCTGACCAAGGAGAGGGGGAACTTCCGCTCCCCCGACACCATGCTGGGCTACCTGGAGAACATGTCTTTCAGCTTGCCCAACAAATCCTTGTCAGAAAATACTGCTCTAAGCCTGACAGACGTAAGTGCCTTTCAATCTGTGATGACCCTGAAATTTCTTCAGAAACTGGAATATTAAATGCAGCTTTGAAAGTTTTTACTGATTGCAGAAAATACATATGAAAAAAGCAGTAGCTATTTTAGGGAGTAGCAGAAGGTGAGCTTCAACTTGAGAAAATAGTTTAAAGATCTCATTATTTCTTGGGGATGTTATTTAATGCATAAATTATAAGTACTTGGAACCATAACCACACATCAAAAATAATTGAGCAGGAAACAGAGGAGGAGAAAATAATTTGTTAACGTTTTTCAGCTGCAAGTGTATCCAATGAAAAATACATAATTGTGGAAAAAACCTCAGCATTTCTCTACATGGCCCAGCTGATCTGCTGATGATGCAGCAGAGTTTGACAGTCGTCTGTCAGGTGCAGCACGTAAAGACACTGTAATCAGAGTAGTGACAGCAGCAAAAAGGAGGTGTACATGAGCTAATAGCAACTAACTCACTGGGATGCAGGGAGCACTCTAGCTGTGACTGTATCAGTCTGGCCTTGGGTAACTGGCCAAATACAGACTTTTAACTTATCTTTGAGACTCACACCTGTGCTAGAGTTAAAAATTTATCCATTACTGCTGTCTGCTCAACTTTTTGTTAGCATTTATTGCTCCTGTAGTAAGCAGAAGGCAAGTTGTACCTCTCCTCTGTCTTCTCCTTAGTGAAGTCGTGCATTATTCTTGCTGGAATCTGCAACAGCAGAGGCACGCACCCTGCTCACCCAGCTCTGCGTTGGAGGTGGAAAGCTGTGGGTGAGGACCTGTTTGATGGTGGTGTGTCCTTAGCTTTTGTGAGTTAAGAGCTTTATCTTGCACTGGGTTGCAATCACAGCCAGGACTTCTGTGCAGACATCTCAAATCTCCACTGAAACTGCTTCATGGAAAGATCAGGTCCAAAGTGTAACTGAGTAATTTATTTTTATTTAAGCTAATACACAAAGAAGGGGAAAGAAAGACGACATTTTTAGCAGTCTGAGCTGAGGACAAGGGGTCATGTTCTGCTAACATAAAG
Organism: Steatornis caripensis; assembly: GCA_013398225.1. NCBI lineage: Eukaryota > Metazoa > Chordata > Aves > Caprimulgiformes > Steatornithidae > Steatornis > Steatornis caripensis. The sequence goes on from VZSC01004580.1 coordinate 116,924, forward strand.
TTAGCCTTCTGTAAAACGATGGGCATCCAATTCCCTTATTTCAGCAGGCTAGAAAGCTATCATTACAGTAATCAGCTCTGGCCTTGCTAGTCATTGTTCCTTTAAGCCTGTGGGTAATAGCAGGGTGACAAGGATTATTTACTCAGACAAACAATATAAATAAATGCTTCTGAAAACTACATGGACAGCAATTGATAGTTTGTGTTAAAAGCTTAGCATTTGCAAATCGTAAAGCTTGGATTTCATGGATCACAGTTTAATATGTAGCAAAAATCCTTCTAAAAAGCTTTAACATATTGTTTCCTTTGTTTTGCTGAAAATTTTGTGTGGGCTTTAAATTGAAAATGGAACATCATCCTATCAGATGTTGTACCTGTTTCCCACATTTCAGTTGCCATTTGGTTGCTCATTCATGCTATCTGATGCTGCTTTGTGTGCCGTGAAAGTGATTTGCAGACAGAAATGCGGGACGTGATTATCTTTAGCAAAGCTATTTTGGAAAGTAAACACAAGAGAGTTCTGATCATACATACAGACTCTGTCATTTGTCTGATTGATGGTTAGGCTTTGTATTGTCTACAGCTAATTCCCTGAAAGACAGGCACTGAGCATGCATGCTATTTTCTGTAAAGTTATCTCTATCCTGATTGTCATATGCCTCACAGCACAAGAAAATTTGATGTAAGTGATAAGCAATAAACTTTCTGATTACTGACATACATTTATAATGCATTGCTTCTGACAAATCTGACTTGTGTTTTGTGTTATAATGCTGCTCTGCTCCGTAGCTCCAGTACTCCTGCTTCCCCTCCCTTCCCAGTGCTCTAACATACTCTTTTTGGAGTAATTCTGGAGTGATGCTGTGAACTGAAAAGAGATACTCACTGAATGCTGTGGGCAATTGGGGCTGGGTCCTGGGTTTAGGTAACTTCTGTGAGTGCCGGGTAGAGTTCCACACAATGTTTCAGAGGGGCTGCAAGGTTTGTGCTGCCCAAAAGTAAGCTCGTATAGCAAAGCTCTGGTACTGCCCTATGTATTATGACTTGTAAAACTGCACTCAGAAAAGTCTCGCAGCTTTCTTCCACATTTCTCAGTGGAACTTTTCCATATTCAATTGAATCTTTTAAGACATTTTAACAGAGACATTTAAGCAGTAGATGCAGGGTTTTTTTTTCTTATAATTTTCTGTGCTCTGTTTTCTGCTGTTTGTCTTCATCAGCAAGACTCATTAGAACACGGACAGTTTTGTGCTGAGTACTTGAACAGTGCCTACCATGATGGATCTTGACCTCAAAAGCAACCTTTAGGTGCAAAAATTAAGCAGATAATAAATTGTACAAGTGATATGGCCCAGATATTTATCTAGTGCTGTTGAAATACATAGTCATCTAAGACTAAAAAAGGTATTAATGTCATATGAGTTTAGACAAAATTGGAGCATAAGTTCACTTTAGTCTTAGTTCCAGTGTTGTCACCTCAGCTCTGATATAATGATTGCACTTTGGGAGTTTCACAGGGGTGTTACTTTTAATAAATACACTATTACATTAAAATGTTACCATACAGAACGTGATGAGAGTCCTGCCAGGTAGAGATGAATCTGTGACTTGAAGGAAAATGGGGTTGTCATCTTAAAATAAACCTAAGAAAATCCAGCAGAGATCTGCCTTGGATCTTTACCAGAAGATGTAGCTGATTAATAAATAATCAAATAACATAGTTGTATTTATCTTTTAGGCATTTTTAAAGGCTATTGAAGAATTTCTGTTATTGCCGAACTGGATTAATGTACCAGAGGTAAGGCAAATGGGCTTAGATTTGTAGGTTACTTTGGTTGCGTAGTTTCACAGGAATAGTAATGAAACTGGTTGCCTCTATTGTTCTTCTTGCTAGGACTTTTTGGCAGTATGACTTATTTTCTTATATGTCACTTTCGTATTTGCAGTAAATATCCATGGACAAAACACTTACATCATTTTCTTTTATAAAATGTTTTGGAGGGCTACAAAAGGGAACTTTATCTGCTGATGTTTCCACATATTTCAGGGTGAATGAAACAAAATTGTATTTATAAAATAACAGATGTTGTCACTAAAGTGTTTCATCACTCTGTTTTTTTTTAGTGCTGATATTTGAAAGTTTATTTTTGTTTTGTAGACTAATGTTTTTCAATGTATGTGATATATGTGGTAGTGCTTACCTTTTTAGTGAACTGAAGTTTTGAGAGAGATTAAACCTAATATAGGGAAAAGTAACTTGTATCAATGTTCTTTCTCTTCAAGTCTACCTTTTACAGTGCAGAGAAATCCTTGCTAGATGAACTTGGGAATTTCCTGAAATTGTTGTTTGAATCTTAAGGGAGAGCAGATTTCAGAACAGAGAGCTTGTAAACTGAAAGGAGGAGTGGCTAAAGTAAATTAAGGTTTCGCTGAAGCCTGAAATGCTTTTAAGACAAAAAGATTTCTAATTGATTTAAGTTCTTAGCCTAAAATCCTTGATCGTCTCTGATGTAAATAGACTTAAGATAAAATAGATTTCTTTTTCATTGAAACGTTTCATGAAATGTTATGGATTAAGATTCAACCTGGAGGGCTGTATTCCAGGGGACATATAAACACTTTGAAAGTAGACTTATACTGGAGACCGTTTTAATAAAGATGAAAGAAAGGCTAAACTGTAGTGTTTCAACCTATGTTCCAATAAAGATCTGATACCAGACTTCATATTGTCAAAATAATTGGCTCAGTTCTTGGCCTCATTCTGCTGAATCCTGAGTGTAATTGACTGTCAAATACTGGTGGGAGCAGAGTGTCATTTGGAGACGTTCTATAAAACATAGTATTTTATAAGGTCAGGCTCTGGGTGGCATCAATTTGTGTAACATTTTATCTGCTATACGTGGAAAAGGTTGTGGTGAAAGTCACATTTGACTTTGGACAGTTGAATGATGGGTCACACAGGAATTTAACATGTCGCCTTGGCATTTTGTGCTATGAACTGCAATTCCTTTTGTTGTGGAGCCTTCTCTTTCTTCTTCCCCCAGACTGCTTACATATTTGGAAGTTTAATTCAAACTATTGACAGTGTGATGGCTCATATGACACTCAATCTGGATGAAAACTCGTTACCTTTAACTGTTGAGGGCACATCATCTGTGGCAGGTAGGATTTAGCAGAAATATTATTTCTGGACTGTCTGGATGTCCGAAACGCTTCTGTGCTTGCAGCCACTCCTTTGGCAACATGAAGGAGGAAATAAAAACAGATAACTTTGTTTTGAATACAAAACAGTGTTTCAGTTGCTGAAAGATGACTCTGCAGTTAGTCCAGAGGTAATCAGCTCTGACTGTACTTGAACTTCCTTGAAGTTTTTTGGGGGTGAAGTTCGTAACATGAATTCTATGAAGTGAGTCTGGTAATGCTATAGTATACCAATAGGCAGTAAAAGGGCCTAGACCTCTTATGCAGCACTTCAAAATTGCAGATGTCTGGATGGTACAAAACCTTAATTTTGCAAGGTTTTTGCAAGAGATTGCAAATAGGAATTGTTTTGACCTTTTAGGAGAATTTTATTTTACTGCAGTTTAGCATCCTAGCACACCCTAATTTCATCTGTGTCTTTGGATTGTACAGGTAGCAAAGGTGATTTATCTGTTCTGACATTCTGCTCTGCCTTCTTGAGACCTGTTTGAGGGAGCAAATAACCTGAGCAGTCACCAGTATCATTAATCAGTACATGTAGTCTCTTGGACACTGGCATTCTCAAATGAAGTAGCGGAGGTCTGAAATAATACCTTCAAATGTCAGTGGAAGAGTGTATTATCAATCTGTTTTGCTTGCGCTGGTAAGCTCAGTATTTGAGCATGGGTGAAGTGATCCATGGTATGTTAAGAGTGCACATACCGCCTTCTCTGTTACAAAGGAGTTAGGTGTAAAGGACACTTTTATACTTGGGGAATTTACTATACTACCTGGGATTTTAAATTCAGGACTTGCAATAGGTATTAGAGAAGTCTAGTTAAATAGTCAAGTAGGCTGTAGACGCTATTGATCATATTCTTGTTTGGGTTATCACACAGATTACACCTTGGTCAAAATACACGCTCAGACTCTGAATTTGTCCCACTATCGATTTCCATCTCAAGGACACAGTTATATTTCCATTCCCAGTGAAGCTTTTCATGAAAAAGGTAAGGAGAAATTTAAAGGGAGGAGCGGGGTCATGTAAACAGGATATCAAAAAATGATTTTACTTGAAAACAGGTTTTGGTTTTCTTTATTTTTCCAAGTAACGGATTTGATCACTGTTGTTCATACTGGTTCTAAAGAAACAGCAGTTGTCCTGTCATACTAATGCATGATTAATGTGGTAGAATTTCATATTACTTTAATTCATCTTGACTAATACACAGAGCCACAGAGACTGAAGCCATCTTTTTACATTAGAGAAGCCATAATTTCATAAATTATTTTTAATCATCTGAATTGGTTATTTTTCAGAAATTCCAGGATGTCAGATCACGTATTGCTTACTCCTTCATACAAAATCACTCTTAAAATATTGTATGATTTATTTGTATATTATTATTATATATATATATAAAAACATATAATTAAACTATACAATGACAGGTTTAAGCAACAGCAGCTATGGAAGCAGAATGAAGATGTAAAGTACAGTAAAGGCAAAAGGCAGAACTCAGAAATCTGCATCTAGGCTAAAATTTTAATAATCTCAAAAGCAAGGGATAGCAAAAATCTGAAGCTTTAGTAAAGACTCTAAAGTAATAATGTCTGAAGTTAATTATCTATGTTTTAATCAGAGAGTGAAGGATCGTCTTGACACAAACATGTACCTGCATCCTCAAATCTTTCAAAATCTGACCTATGTGCCCTAAATTCCAGCCCACAGAATTTACACAGTCAGAGACCTTTCTGCAGTCACCTTTGTTGAAAGAAGGTTGGTCCCTATTAGTAAAGTGCAAAGTTAGCTGCAGATAACCTGCAGTGAGAAATACTCTAATAATTACTGAACTGTCTACCTGGTTTGTGATAACAGCTTTGTTTCTTTGCACAGGCAGGAGTCTCTGGCTGCAGACTTCACTGCAAGTGCTCTGAGGCTTGAATAACTGTAATGGCAAACCAACTTGTAATGCCAACAATAGCACGTGAGAGGACTTTTTTTTCCCAGTTATAGTGTCTCTCACTATGTAGATTTTTTTTTTTCTTCAGAACATTATAATGCTTGGTATCTTAAAATGATCCAGCCCATTAAATGTTTAACTCTTTTTCCAGCTAAAGCTCAATTTTAATTTCAGCCTTCAGGCCATGCTTTTATGCTGTCCAGGTGGGCTAACCTAAAAATTTATTATTCCACCTTAAACAGTTGACACTATAAATACTTGGAACCCAGCAAAAGGGATAGTAAAAGACATTTGTGTGGCTGACACTTAGAAAAAACGTGTCTCTTCACTCAAGTGCTGAAGAACTGATAAATACTTGGAATGCAGGCAGCAAACAGACAACAAAAGTGGAAACCAGTTGCTTGTGTTTGAGCTTCATAAACTGCAAGTTAATGTAGGTGGTGGTGAAGTGGCCTTGAGATTACTGTAGCTACAATTGAGTCATTGACTCTGGTATGTCATGCAACCCTTTCTAATGCTATGTGGGGGATTTATAATTGACAACTGATTACTTTAACAACTTATTTTGGAAGCACAGTTGTGCAGGGCAGGCATCCTGTTTTACTTTCGATATTTGTCTCCTGTGCTGCACGGCAAGATGTTCATGCTTTTTCACTTACTTAAAAGAATGATCAAAAATCTGCTAAAGCAAAGATACAAAAGTCTACAAAAGTCAAGGCTCTTAATTAACATTGAGTTTCAGGTCTAGGAGAGAAGTGTCTTTTGCTTACAACTGTTGCTCTGAGGAATAACCCCTGTTCCCTTTTTGCAGCTTGGATTACCATTGTTGGCCTGCTTTACCATAACATGCATTATTTCTTTCATAATATCAACCCTATGGATACCAAGTAAGTATCTCAGACCTCTCCTGCTGTAACAGCTTGTTTATTACCTTAGTGATATAACTTTATAACAGTCGTGCCATTATCAACTGTAAATAGATTACAAGCCGTAATCCTGATTCTGCAATATTGAGGACATGTAGTCATTAACTAGAGAGAGATTAAAGCTTACATTAGATGTTTTACTTTATTTCGTAGTAAAATAGATTCCCATGGCGACATATTTGCCTTTCTTTGTCTTCTCCTTCCATTCATCAGATGTGGTATTAGAATTTCATAATTTTGGTCTGTCTCATAAAAGGAAATTACATCTTTTCTCCTGACACATATAAAGATAAAGCTTGCACTTAAATGAAACAAGTAAGAAAACATAACATCCCTCTTCAGATAAAATCTGAATCCTAATCCTAGAAACCTGTAAGGTAATTTTATAACAGGACACCAGGCAATGCTTTAAAGACCTTTTGTTTTATATGCTGCATCAATGAAATCATTAACAGATAAGATAAAGTAAATGCAGAGCTGTGTACCTTTCAGCAATACGGTTCCCCAGGGAATTTTGCAAGACCATTAATGTAAATCATTACACTTTCCTTTTAAGATAGTATGGCTTTATGTTTTTATTTGATCTTCACTGGGGTGCATAGATTAGTTTATGACAGCAGAAGCAAAGATGCAGCATCTCAGCTGTCACGAATGTCAGGGATTGCCTTCCTTTCTTTACATACAGTTACACGGAAGGTCATGATCACGGGAACTCATTTGTGAACTTCGGCGTAAAGAATCCTGGCTTATGACCAGATTGATCACACTAAGACGATCACACAGCTCTTACTGAATAGCATTTTAAAATCAAGTAGCAAGCTGTACTGTTGTGTTTACTTTGCTCTCTCAAAAAAAAGTGGCACTTAGCGGGTGGCTGTAAAGGAACCATGTCACTAATGTGCAATATTTCTTACTGACATGAAGAAACAGAGGCAATAATTTATGACAGTTTATGTTTTTCAAACAGGAGGATCAATGCCATTTATTAAGATAATAAGCTACAATCTCAACTTCTCAAAGAGAGAAAGAGAATTAATGTGGTCAAGATTTAGCAAACACAGTATGATTAAAGATGCTACATTAGAAACCACTGTATTCTAATGCATTTTCATAGAATGTACAGCTTCTGGGGCTCTGATATAGCAAAACAGAACAGTTATGTCATCTCTGTGTACATACTCTGAATTTTGTGGAAGGACAACCTGGAGACCCATTCCTGCTTCACTGAGTTGTATGTATTTTTTAGCACTTCTTTTTGAGAAGGAAGGATCTGGCCCTGCTGCAATGTTACAGAGAAACTCGGACACTAGAGAAGAAACATCTCCTAGATTTCTATAATTAATCCAAACTACTTGAACTGTTTGCAGTATGTAATGCACTACAGAATCATGTCTACAAAATTCTTGATGCAGATCTGTCCAAAAAGAGCATCTAAAAAACTAGTTATACAGGGAATGCTAGCTTAGCAATTTTCCTCTGTGGAATCAAACCCCAGGTATTCAAAAAATCTTTTAAAGATAAGTATGCATTTCTCTTCTGCTTAGTTTTCTCTTTTGTGCTGTACTGTCATAACTTTTTTGCTTACTTTTCAGTAGAATAACAACGTTTTCCCAGAGTTTGTTTTAAAGACTTTCTTTTATGTTCCTTCTAGCACTGGGCTACTTGAACACCTGTAATTTGAAGCCTGTCCATTTTTCTTCTTAAAGGCAATTTTTTGGTGGAAAGCTAAAACCAAAAATCTTGGAGCTTTTTTGCTGTACAGACAGATGACTTCTATTTTCAGACTACATAAATAGCAGTTTCTAAGGGGAGTCAGCTTTGATTCTTTAAAAAAAAAAATCAAACCAAAAAAAGGTTTAGAGCCCAGTTCTGCTCCCATTCATTTACAGCTTGTGTAAATCAGTAGTAATCCCACTGAAGGTAATTGGACAATGGACTCAGTGCCATCTGACATCCAGGGCCACAGTGAAGAAAGGCTTGCAAATGCAAGCATGAAACACAGGAACACTGTTTCTCTTGCTTGTGCTGAAGTGTTTTCATGCTTCAAAATTCATCTAGCTCTCTAAAGTGAAAGCAGCAGGTAATCAGTGTGGAAAAAATGTTGATCCTTTAGCCTATGTGGGAGAAATCTCAAAATGTCAGATACTGGTCTTAATGTTACGAGTCCTTCTCTAAACTTAAACTTTTCATACCAGAGTAGCAAATTCTGCCCTCAGCTGAACAAATTCAATTCACATGCTGGTTACTGGAAGCAGAAATAATCTCTGATACTAATGGGTTTCTTTTGTGATCAGAACTAAGAACTGGTGCTTGGGGTTCTTCTAAAAGAGTTCTGTTTTATTTGACCTTGCCGAGGATCTGAATGAAGTTATTTTAATGACTGATGTGACTTTTTTCTTTTTTTTTTTTTTTTTGAAAGAAAAATAAGAAACCCTTGCAAACAGGTGGCAGATGTAAATAAGATGATTTTTAATATGCTTTGCAAACTGACTCTTTCCAGTGGTGTGCTATGTTTGGAAACCCACACTGATGGCTAATTTGCATAGCTCTGATTTCTCATAGTAAATACCATTAATTCACGTACTGAAGACATAAATGACAGAGAACATTTTACTTCTGCACAGTTTGTTACTGATAGTGTAAAAAATTTTACCCTATAGGAAAATGGATCTTAGTTACTCCTAAACGTGTGAAAATGCCAAAGTAATAATTTTTAGCTGAAAGCATAAATAGAAGAGTTCTTATGTACTGCAAAATTACTTCAGCCTAGGAAAAAAGTATTACCTGGAGTAATCAGATGTTTAATCAGGTCCAGCTGTTTGTGTTGTGGCCTGACTTACTCTAACAAACTTAACTGCACATAATGAAATTTTCAAAGTGAAGTTGTAATTTGCTTCTAAAAATATTCCTTCGTTATGTTTATATGCATTATATATAATATGTCTTACACACTAATATGTATGTTTAAGTAGACAGCCTGGAACCCTCGCAAGTTTTCTTCTCACTTAAGTTACTTACCTTAGGCTATGTTTAGATCCTTTGCTTATTAGGATTCTCTCTAATTACCTAAAGCACTTTCAGCAAGGCTTGTAAACCTTTTCAAAAGAGGAAAGATGAAGGAAATCCTGTGATACCACGACTCCTAAAGTCTAAAGCTGTTCCCCTATACTTTGTAGCTGTTGCTTCAAGTCCTGTAGGATCTTTTGGGGACAGATCTTTCTTCTCTGTAGAAATTCATCGACTTGAAAGGAAAAAAGTGGTCTTGTGCTCCTACTGTTGTGGTTGTTGTGGATGAACTAAAAAAATTTTGTTGTTCTCCTTCCTCAGTATGTTTGTTTCTTTCCAAGGATTGCTGAGGCTGCTGCCTACAAAGGTTATATGATCTCAGCAACCAGTTATCTTCTCTCTGTCAAAGTGGAACCTCTGCCCAAGTTGTCCCACAATCTGTCAGGATCTCCGCTTATTACCATCCAGCTCACTCACAAATTGGTAAGTGAAATGGAAACTACCAGTTTAGGCTATCATCAGGGCTGTTCAAAACATCAGTGTCTGTGATGACTTCTTTGTATTTCTCTTGTAATTTCTGTGGATGTTGTTAGTAGCAATTCAGATGGCATTTGTGACTACAATATTATGTTTTTCCAACCATTACACTTCAATGACTTCTGTTTCCATCATTGCAAAAGGCTGATTAGTGCACATGTTGAGAAAGAAGGTGAAGTGACAAGTACAGCTCCAGGCCTTTCTCTATGTATTGGTCTGTGGATGAGTTTGTGCAGTCTGTAATAGGATGGTATGAATTACTGCTTTCTCATTAGAGCTGTCAAAAACAAGAATTTGCTTATGGTTTTTGCTTTTGGTCTTAAGCCACACTGAGATAACTGAGGTGTTCTGAATGTTCTCATGAATAAACCCAGAGAAGGAACTCCTCCAAGGACAGATAAAAGTAGGATGGACAGAGCATCTCCTGGGATAGAAGTGGAGCAGGTTTAAATCCCTGTTCCAGTGTGAACTGCACTTTCTAGAGAGCAAAGCATTCTGAATTTGAGAAACAAGAGACAAGAAATATGAGAATCTGAGTAAACTTGGAGACAAGTTTTATTCAAACTGATCGATTATGGTAAAACATTTCCATTTCATCAAATTAGCAAATTCCAGCAAGAATCTGGAAAAACAGCTGGTTTTGTTTACTCTCAGAGAAAGAGACATTTCTTTGTCTTGTCAGTGGAATGGAGAATAGTTGAGCTCCAGCTCTGAGGTGCTGGCTTGGGGCATGCAGCATTTATGACCTACTTAGAGCATTAAATAGAAATGGAAAAGAAAGATTTCAATTTTTAAATGTTTCCTAGAAAACATCTCAGATGTTCTTCTGAATATTTTATTGTATTTTTCTTTCAATGCCTCTTTTCAAGCCAGTTTATCTTCTTCCTGTTGGGCTTCTGATTAAGATGGAGTAAGCTGCATAAAACAAATATATGAAAAAACACAAAGGCATGGAAACGAAAAGTGTTATTTTGCTGACAGTTTTTCAAACTAAGGACTCTCCTGAATGTCCCTGGAGGCCCCTTAGAGGTGGGCATTTGCGAAGTGAAGACTGTATTTTGTGTTAGATCACTTATAAAATGTAATTTGCTTGATTTATTCAGGTAGCCCCTCATGCTTTATTGTAATGATTTACTAGCAGGCTGTTAAACAAACCTGTGGATTTTTTTATGCCTATTGACTTCCACCGTAAAGATCACTGGGATCTTGGTATACAGATAGAAATTTTACATTTATCATTGTCATGGTTTAAAGCTGGGCTGGCTATTAAATGGACAACAGATGCTCTTTGTTAACCCCCTGCCTCTTCAAATGGGGGGAAAGAGAAAAGGGAGAGACTTATGGGTTGGAAAAAGTTAAAACAGCTTTAATCTAACTACAATAATACTAGTAATAGAAAGAATAATAATGAAATATATACAAATATATATGAAACTGATATTGAGCTCCCACCTCGCTGACAATACGTCACTCGGACGCTGTGGGGGAAATTCCCGGACTGTACTCGGCACCAGGCAGGAACTGGGTACAGGATGCACAGATCAGGATCGAAGGCAGAAGAATCGCGCAGAGTCCTCCTCCGATGCCTGAGCAAGGAGCTGGGCAGAGCTGGAGAGCAGCACCCTGCCCCATCACCAGGAGCTCACTGACAGCCCCACGCTGGGCTGAAACAGGCTCCTGGGCCACAGGTGAGGGTGGAAGCACCAGGTGAAGCTGCTTAGGGTCGTTAAAGCCCATCGGTGCCCTCAGGACCCTGGCCGTAAAAGGAGGGGGAGTGACCCTTGTGGTCCCTCAGCTTCATGCTATGTGTGACGTATATGGGATGGAGTACTGCATGGGGTCAAACCAGGACAATCATCTGTCTCTTTCTCTGTTTTAGTCACCAGAATCCATGACAACACGGTATGAACATGTTTGTCTACTGTATCCTGTATATAACAGGTACAGATTGATTGTGAGTTTCAGACGCTACCTAGAGCAGTGTGTGCTTTATTTTGTGCATTAGAGCTGCTTTCTCTTCCAGAGCCCTTACTGCTAATCGGCTGTGCAGTCACAGGCAGCCACCTGTTATCTACCGTGGTATTTCTACAGCTACTTCAGTTTTGGGGAACGTTCAGGCCTTACTAGTCATGTTACCGCCTGTTCAGGTGTGACTTGGTTTTTGTTTGTGGTGGGGTTTTTGTATGTTTGTATTTGGTTTGTTTTGGTAGTGTGTTTGGGTTTTTTTAATTTAATTTTATTTTTTAAAATCTTTATGGGAAATGGGGAAACTTATCCCACTGTGTTAACAGCATTGAAAAAGTAGCTCAGTGTTGTCTGAAATCGGTTCATAAGTGCATGACAATACATTTGTATTTAAAGTTCTGAGACTTTTAATTATGAGGGAGGAAGTATTTCTAAATATAGAGTGAGCCTGATCTTAAACTCTGTTCAATAAACTGTGCTGGGATAATAACTGTGCTAGATTTTGCTCTGAGGCATGCAAGTCTGCAAGAAGATGGGTAAAGCACAGAAGGTGCACCTCTGAAACACAGGGAACTGTGCGCCTGCTTCCTTGCTCCCTCCAGTAGTAATCTGCTGCTGGCTTTTGCATCTTATTAACTGGTGCCATCCTGTTACTTTGAGAAGTTTAAGAGGTGCAATGAAGTTTAGCTCCACAAGTACAGTTAGAAAATTCATAGACTTATGTTTTTTACCTCAGAACAATTTGTGGTCTTGAGTTAGACGCTGCTCCCATACGGGACTGAATATCCATTTGTCTGCTGGTTTTCAAATCAAAACTAAATGGAACTGTATGAGATATTGTCTATGCTTGTTCCAGAACCTAATTTCAGTGTTATCTGATGGTGAAGCACTTTGTATAACTCCTAGCTTGGTTTCTAAAATTCCTTTTAAAATTCCAAATCGGATGTAAACAATCCAAATGCTAAAAACTTTCAAATACCAAAACATTCTGAAATCTTCAAATGTTTTGAAACAGAAAATCTGTTTTGCTACTATAAAGTATTTTATTTAAATTGTTGTTTGCCATTTTTCATTTATGTTGTTTTCCCAGTGGAAGAGTGTAATCTAGCATCAGAATAGGTGTTTAAAAGGAGAACCAAGCATAAAAGTTTGTAAAGAATATTAGTAAAGCTATAGTATAAGATCTGGACAATGGGAATACATCTGATTACCTGCTCTGCCTGCCTTGTTTGTTGTTTTGGGGGGGGTTGTTTTTGTTTTTTTCTGTTGGTGTGAATTTGCTAAAAAAAGCTGCTTATCAGTGAGCAACAGAACCAACCCAAAAGCCCCTGGGTATCTTGCATATGGGTTCCAAATTTTGTGAGTAATCTTTAGAAACAAAGATATAGTGTAGTTAGAAATACACTGAATATTTGTCTGTGGGGGAGATACATAGTAAGGAGTTGTGAGTAGAATATGCGCAGCTCTGCTGAAGTGGTGTGTACGTTGAATTTGATACGAAAACTGCTCGCCTCTGACACTTACTGCTTTGGGAATATAACTTCTCTTCTGGCTTTTAATTAGAGGGTATGTTTAATATGAAGGAATGGATGAATATATTGCTGGTTGACATTCCTTGTACCAGCAGTACAGGCAGAAATTTTTCTGGTCAAGCTTTCATTAGTCGAAAATGTTTCTTTTACTTAAAATAGAAATACTCATGAAGCAGGATGAATAAGTCATCCCAATTTTTTCAAAGGATACAAATATTACTTGCTTAATTCTTCTTATGAAGTCAAGACTTCTGTCCACTCCCTGTGGATAGGATAGACATGTATATTTTACTACTTACAGTGTTGTTTTTGTTCCAATTGTCACTATTCTAACAGCAGTTTCTGTTGCACAATCCCTGAAACTCTTTTCCCTGTTACTCTTTCTTTTTGTTAAGAAAATATTAACAGCTTTAGAAGGACTGTTTTGCAAGATGACTTCATCAAGGATTAAGATTAATTTATTTGCATAAGAACATAAAGTGATTAAGTGTTTTACTCTTTCTGCCATTCTGAGGAATGCTTATCCGCTCTTTCTATCCACGGTGTCCCCTTTTATAACACAACGACATAGCTAGGGATGAAAAGCAATTCTCAATTTCTATTTCTAGCAAAATATTTTATCATAGCAGGAGCAACTAGAGAAGAACTAACATTTCACTTATACGATCTAAGAAATTACAGCACAGAGTAGAAATTTAGAAGAGATGAATGTCAAGACTGAAATGCATACACAACATGCTCTGACAAGTGTCAGAAGAGGCAACAGAGGGAGAAATGGTGTAAAACTGCACTAATATTTTGTAAAATCCATATGGCTATGTAGCGTAGACCTCGATCTTTGACCACACTGAGACCACTTTTTGACACTGTCTTTGGGACAAAGTAGCTGTAAATTCTTGTCTGTCCTGACAAGGCAGCTGACCATCTTTCAGCACATAGAAAAATAAATCCAGCTGGATGTAAATCCAGGTATATTTGGTGCAGACTGGGTAAAGGACTGACTCGGGTGATGAGGCAAAAGAGGCGCATTCATACCCTGGATGATACACCAGAGCACACTGTGCTCACTGCTCTGTTGATCGCTTGCTGTTGACTGGCACTGTAGAGGAAATTGCTTTATGGTTGAAGAAAACTATACACCAGTTTCAATCTTCAAGGCTTCTGTAGTTTTCTCCAGGGCTTTATTTTCACTTCCCTTTTTGCCGAAGGGGAATGTGTGCAGCTGCAGTTTTGGAGAATTATAAACCCCTGACTGTTACACCCTCAGTGAGAGAGCCTCTCATGAAGATCAGATGCAAACTGGGAATTCGTAATGCAGCTGGTTTTCCCCCAAATATATTTAATGCAAATGCCATTTTCAAGATTTGATTGATTCTGGGAAAAAAATGTGCTGTAGTAAGATTCTACAAAGTTGTGACTATTTTAGCACTGTTCTGTATCATTCCTTTGCTCCATATGGTTCATTTTAACAAACCTAGTGCTTGGGGAATTGTCTGCCTGACCATCAAGTGTTAATCTTTCCTACCATATTATTACACTGAATTGTTCAAACAGCTGCTGCTCTCCTCATTTTTCGAGCAACTCCTCTCTCGATCATTTCTCTGCTTCTGCTCTTTTACTTTCTGCAAAGAATGCTTCCCACCAGAACCCCACAGTGGCCTGCTTCCTCTGTGCTGCTCACTAGAGCGCTTCGTCAAGGAAGCTTTATCAGCTTGTCCTGTTATTCCCATCTCATATTCTGTTACATGGCTCTCTTAAATCTCAAGAACCAGGAGTCATATGAGAACGTCAGCATTCATTACTGTAACTGCAGCCTGCGTGTCTGGGAAGTGCTCTCTTGGGTATTCCTTTGGAGATGGTGAAGTGCAGGGAAAAGACAGACCTCTTCTCCTAACTGTGCTCCGATTATAAAAAAAGCTCTGGTAGTCCTCTTGCAGTTCAGGTAGATAGAGACATTTACATTGAGCTTTTAACGAGGCTATGGGACTTGTGCCTCTAAAAGATACCCGAACATCATCCTTCTCTCTGTTGTGTTTTGTGTGACCAGCAGTGTGCCATATCCCGAGATTTGTTTAACATCATTACGGATAGGAAAATAAAGTGAGAGAAGAATCAATTTAGATTTGTACACAAACAGTGCTACCGTAAGACAGACAAATCAATACGGAGCCAATGTATTTTTATGGCAAGTTAAGTGTTGACTAATTTATATATCAATCAAGGAAAAACAGTGACTTTTGCCCGCATCTGCAGAACAAAGGTATAGTTTTTCACTGAATGGATTTTGCCAGAAAAACATGAATAAAATACAATTAAAGCTGTGACTCTTACAGATGTACCACAATTAAGCAAAAATAAAAAATAATAATAAAGCTTGTAATGTAAAAATCAATTCAAAGTTCAGCACTTCGTTACACAAGTTAAATCCTTGCTTTAAAGAATGCAGAAAATCCATAGTGTTCAAATGAGAAATGAACATAGTTGCAGCTAGTTTTCTTGCTCCTGGGCAACCTTAAAATACCAGTAGTCGTTATAATGATATACAGCATCTCTTAACAATACAACAGTAGTTCTGTATTGTTAATGTTATTAACAGAAACATCCCAGGACTTATTTTCTCATAGGAATCCATTCTTAAAGCCTAGAAAGGCACAGTAACAAAAAAAAAATAGATTTTCATTAGCGCCTAGAAGATTGCCTGTTGTAAGAATTAGGATTGCAGTGTAATAAGATGTAATTCATAGAAGGTTTCATTTCCACGTCAGAACAGACTTAAGCCTTTGGAGGCACAATACTTTACCTGTGTTATTACTCATTTGTCATGAAACAAGTCCTCAATATTTCTTTGTAAATGAGTCCTTTGCCTTGGAGGTGGATATTGTAACAGGAGCGAGGGCATCATGAAGGCATTGAATATTTTTGGAAGTGTGCGAGTAAAGTTTGCTTTCAATTTTAAGTTTAGTTGCTGACTCCTATTCTTTGGGTACGTGGGTAATTTTATATGCCAGCTTTCACTTTGTATCTATAAAATTACCTCTCGCCGAAAGAAAATAACCACTGGTGACTGGAACAAAGTGTTATCAATCTACAGCAAAAAGCATCTGCTTTTTCTCTTTCAAATTTCTGCTTGCAAGTGACAGTGCATCAGCAGTTGGAGGTCAGTCAATACTGACGAATAAACTTTGAAAAATCTTGCGGATTTATAAACCCAGAACGGAATTCCATAGTTATTTTACAGAACCGCGGCGTCTTGTGTGACTTCGCACTCTGCCCTTGATTGAACATTTGTCACAGGAGGAGAAGAGAAAATTACGGAGTTTATATTTGACATGATCAAATCTGTAGAGCTCTCTCCGAGCTGCGAACACGACTTTTAAATTCAATTTAGTTCCTCTTGTTTAGGTTCCTCATCAGTGACTACATCCTCAAAGCATCCTTTCATGTGGTGATGGCTTATTGCAGGAGTTCCAGCTAGTTGTGCTACGTTTAATGAACTGTCAGGGTTTCTGCTATAAAGCATTGTATTTCTTTGCACGATGTTAATACAGATATATACATATTTTAATGTTATGGAAAAAAAGTTACCGCAGAGGTGAATTAGCCAACATTCAGATGCTGTTAATTTTGACGTTTAAAATTATAAACAGAAAAGTAAGAATAACATACCTACCAGTCCCTAATCCCCACTAGATTTTCCTAAGCTACTTACCATATTATTTTTTACTATGTTCCTCTTATATGATGACAATTAAATCAGAGTAGACTGTGTACCTAAGTGCTGAGAATTGATCTTCAACCAGTTTTCCGTTTCTAACATCTTATGTGTATCTGTGAGAGGCAGAATTGCCATGATACCACCTATGGCACAGGATGATTCATAGCAGTTAAGTGGGCCTGTATTTATGAGGAGTACAGCAAAGGCCCTCTGTACAAATAATTTCTGAAAATGCAAAGTTCTGTAGGCAAGTATATTCGGTAAATAAGTAGAAACTTCACTAGAAAATTTCTCACTAATTATTTCAGCTGAAGTGCCATCTGCAACTCTATTTAATCTAATTTATTTTTTATTGCTTTCAGTAGTAAGGGATTTGAACAACCTTATGTACTTTTTCCTCGAGATACTTTGCTGTAACATTTGCTGGTTTTTTTGCACTGGTGGTGACTTCAAAACATTAGCACTGAGTTAGGCTACTTTTATTAACTGCGTGTAGCTTGAACTCCTTGCTCATGCTCTTTCACCTGTTAGGTTGTGGGCTTACGTGTCCTGCTTGCCAGTGCAAGACATTATCACGTTTGTATTGAAGTTCCTAGACTTCTGGCTTGTCTGCCCATGCCCCTGTGAAACCTCATAAGCTTGCAGGAATGATTTATATGGCATGAATGACCAATATTTAAATGCATATAACCAAATGACGCTTCACTCAGAATATGGTAAATATACTAAATCTATTCTTGTCTTCCTGATTGATATTCTGCTGCCTTGGAAACATATGCAAAAATGTAATGAAAATGACTGAAATACCAGTACTAACTGTTGTGAAGATGGAACATGTTTTGAAAATAAGGTCTTTTGCACTTACTCCGGTGTAGAACGTTGGATGTAGTTCTAAATCATAGAACATTTAAGGTTTTTGAACATGAAGCTCCTTTATGCTGGCTTGCAGTTAAGAGGGATATCACTAGGAATTTTTGAAAGTTGCATATTAGCACATTACACACATCAAAAACTAACAATGAATGCAAGGGAGTTCAGTCTGATTTTGTGGCGCTGAAAAGGCTTAGTTTGTGATAATGAGGGTTGAAAAGTTGTCTTTAAGTATGCTGTTCAGGTGATAACGAAGTAATGGGTAGTTTCCAAATGGAATGAATTTATAATTAGGAAGAAGAGGATTTGAAAACTCTACAAGTCAACTTAATGCAAATAGATTCCTCCCCCCCCACCCTTAATTATTCATGATTTCTGCAGGAAAATGCTGTGAATGTTGCCTTGGACCACTGACTGGGAAAACTACAGCCTAATCCACACTCACAGTGGAGTGCTCACAACCGTAATAGAAAAGTGGGGAAGGTTGAGGGAGCGATACCAGTTATACAGTCTAACAGAGGCAAAGATTGCTGTTCTGCTGCTGGTGATTAGTGGCATTAGCACAGAAATAATTGAACAGATTTTGGACTTAATTCTACCCTTTTTAGTATGCTCCTGAGCTGTTGCATTTAACCAGCCATGTAAAAATAAGGCACCTGCTTAGTGGTGGTGAGTATGATCTGCCTTTGCCCTTCCACAGTGGCATTTGTTCTAAAGCAAAACCAAAGTCACCTGATAGCGCATTGTGGCCGTGACAGTGCTTATTACAAGGCAGCAGTATGGCTAAGTATAGGCTTTGTTACAGTAACATCGCCAACCTAAATCAACGCTCGTATTTAGTTCACACAAAATAAATAAAAACTTTGGCTTAGAAAATTGTGTTAATTTTAGCTCAGAAATGGTAGTGGAGTCATACTTTAGAGAAATCTGTGGATGGTTAATTTTTGGTTTTGCCCGTTTCCCTCCCCACCACTTGTTGCACTAGGCGTTTTAACTCAACTCCCTCTGCTTTGCAACAGAGCTGATAAGTAATGATATTAGAAAGTAGTAACAGAAACTTGTTTGAGTTATTTTTCTAGCAGGAAATGTGCAGCTGCTAAGGAAGGATTTTCCTTTTTTTGTTGTTGTTAAAAGAACGGTAGAGTCCTTGCCAGTTTGAGGCTAACACCAGCTGGGTCAGCAAGAAGATTCCTAACGGGGCCAGCCAAGAGGAGCTGCGTTTCCGTGACTCACCCTGAAGCTAGCTCTGCATACCTTCCTTCTCTGCAGTGACTCGTAACAAATTGCAGTAATCTTGATCTGTTCAACCTATTGTTTAACGGCTGACACGTGCTTTGAAGGGGAAAGTGCGCTCTAGGTGAAGGCAGGGCTTATGTGATAACACTTCCAGTGTGACAACCGGAGCACCACGGTTTAGGGAAAGGAGCGAACAATGTAGCCACATGTTTTACAGGGATTACTCATGTGATTTGAATCAAGCATATTGCTAAGTGCTTTGCTGAAGTTGGGTATCAGTGCTAAACAAGGAGAGACAGAAGAGATGAAAATCATAAATACACTAATCCCACGAACAAATAAAATGAAATTGAAAGAAAATTAATTAATCTGCAGTAAATGAAAGTTGGATAAGTTTAAAGTTCTAACTCAGAATATTAACCTGTTCTTTAAAAAAAATAAAATCATTACATTCCCCTTTTTAACTTCTTTCTTTTTCCCAGGATTTTCATTTTCTGAGCACTTTTTTCTTTGAGAATTATTTTCCTCAGACTATTGGATTTTGCTGTTTTGCTTTTATTTGTTCTAAGGTTGAGCCTGGAGATGTTTCAAGCACATTACTAATGCAGGGGGCTATAGAATATGTTTTATATAAAGATCAGCTTGGAAATCTTTAGGAAGAAAGTAATGTCTGAAAGGCACAGATATTTTTAGTAAAATGCTATTGGTTGATTTCAGAGAAAGAAAAAGATAAGTATTTCCAATATTAGTTAAAATAAATTCTTGGGTTTAGTTAGAGCAAGTCTAATCTGGTCAGTTGATAATTTTCTTTTTTTTTTTGGCCTGCCATATCTGTATCTATATATCTATATCCTGATTTAGTCATCTTATAGCATGGTGTTTATATATTTATATGTATGCTTAATGTGAATATTAAACTATGTATTGTTGAAAAATAGGCAAGAACCCCAGATAATGTGGGAGTTTAAGCTTGGGTGCTTTGGTAGAAGGAAGATGTAAAGCTTTCATCCTAGAATTAAACCGCTCCTTGTGTTTATGTTATGGGTGCACTCAAGGAAGAACTTAGGCTGATGAAATGTACTTGGAGATCATGTAACAATTTAGGGTGGACTTAATCCCTAGATGCACACTTGTTTATTAACTAGTGAAAAGTGTTCAGTCACTAGCTTTTAGTAAGTCAGTCATTAACTCTTATTTTGCATTCATGCTAACCAAAGAGCTATGAAATAAATTAATCCTGTATAGTATGACTAAATCTCTTTGTTCAGTGTAATGATGTAATAACTGGTGGTATTACCAGAAGTTTGGAAATGCCTGGGAGCTACCTCAGGCCTCCCGCTCGTTATATATAGGAGGAAGAGGAGAGGTTGTGTAAAGCCCCAGAGCACCTTTTCTCCATGCATTGGAGAGGTTGTTATGCCACGTATTGGCATATGGTACATGTAGGTTGGTACAAAAAGCCTCCGTAAGGTCTAACATTTTTACAACGCACCTATGCACAGTAGACACTTCCCTTTCATAGTCTCTCTGCGGCTATGAGGTAGAGAATGTATGAACTGAATGCTCAAGTAGATTTCTAATTAATAAAAGTTACAAGGGAAAAAATACCCCGTGACACATAAGAAATGGATTGATCGATGTTAGACTGTGTGTGAATTGTGCTGTTCTTTGGCAACAATTTTTACAGTAGACTTTTTATTAGCCTGAAGATGTCTTAAATAATTTCAGTAGTGATAATCTCAGGAGCCCTGTGTCTGTATTTTTCATTCCTTCTTTCTGTCTGCAGTGATAACTGATATCAAATACAGCTTGAATGGATACCAAAAGAATAAATTTGGAGAAAGCACCAGACACATCAGGGAATTTGGTTTTACTGTGTGATATTTGTAATTATTCGGCTACACTGAAATCTTACTGGCTCCCCCTTGTTATTAGGAATGAAAACTCTACCCTCAATGAGCTGTGGAATTTCAGTTTTGGGAGAAAGCTTTTTTTTGTGTATGTGTGTATGTTTTCTCCCCTCAACATAGAAATAATTTTTCTTGATTTTTGCATATGGCAGATAAGTAATAATTCTTATTTTTAGAAATATTACTTAAAGGCCTGCAGAATTGGATCAATTATTCTTTGTCAAGAAAGTCAGCCTTGCAACTTAAATGACGTTAATTATGCACTCCAACTAATTAAGAAGCTAGAACAAATTTGAATTTTTATTCTAATCTCCGATTTCTCAGTTTCACTTTCTGTGTAATGGTTGTGTTGCAACTCATACAAAACTTTTCCCTTAGATTTATGTCAATGTTAAATTCCTGATTTCCATTGATTTCAATAGACGAAACTGTTGTGATGTTGTGACGATCTATTTTCTAGTCCAATGGTCCCATTTGCTCTTACTCAAACTGGGGAGAAAACATGGTTATAGAAACTAGCTAAACGTTTAGTGGGACCAGATTCTTATACAGAGTAAGTCAGCAGTAATTCACAGAAGTTAATAAAATGATGCCGGCTTGTACTAACTGAGAGCATCTGCTCGAGGGAAGACATTCTCAGACTCAGCCACAGTGGCCCCCAGAGCATTATTGTACAGCCATTGTATTTCAAAAAACTGCTAAAATTTGCAAAAGTGCGACTTCTGCAAACCTCCTGAACACTCCCAGTAGAAATTTGCTTCAGACTATTATTTCAGACTGGCATATAAAAGCCTTGAGACTTAAAACTAACTGTTAAATTTAGTTGTTTTGTGAATGGCAGAGCACACTTAGAGAGGAGGTCAAAATGTTCCCTTTCTTGGTCCTGTGAATGCAGTGTTGAGTCCTCCTAAACTGTCACCGAGCTTGACAGCTTCACATGTTTCTCCTTTGCAAAGCAGTTGGGCTTTATGTAAATTCCTTCAAGGAGCAGAAATATTTACGTTGAAAATCTGCCAAGAGTTAGACAGAGTGTGAGTGGGGGTAAAAGAGGTGTGGGCGAAGGAAGAAAATAATCCAGGGAATAATGTAATATAACCGAAGAAAAAAAATATAGCACAAACACCATTTCTGTTTCAGAGAAGCATTATTTTGCTCTTGGGAACAGTTACCATTGTGAGACAAAGAGCCATAAACTCAGCATCCTCTGTGGGACTCTGTTCTCTTGCAAAATGGCCGAGTGCTAGCAACTCATTCACTTCGGAGCTCGCCATGTGATAACGTTAGGTTTAATCTTTTGGGTCAAAGCTTTTGCTAACTGATGTTCAGTTAGATGCTCAAGGCCTGTTTATTACTGAGTTCTTAGCCAGACAGGCAGGAGCAATGAAGGTGCCTACCCACTGAGGCTGCATTCGTGCACAGCCGTGGGAGGATGCTTCTCCGTGGAGCTATCCACTTGGCACGTGCATGGTTCTGCTCGGAGTCAGAGCAGTGCCCAGCTGCAGCACTGAGCCCAGGTCTGTGTCTGATAATGAAATTCCCACCCTTAAATCCTAACCAGATGTACGTAATGTGTCTAACAGAGGATTTTCTGCCTTATTTTCTTCTGTAGGCTTCTCTTTAGCATTAAAACGTACAGAAATGAAAAAGCAGCAGGGGAATGACCACTTGGGAGGGGTGAAATGCGATGCTGTGTGCAAATAGTTCAGTATAAAAGTCCTGCACATTCCCTTGAAAGCGGCGTGGAGGGAACACGCTCCTTATAAACGTGTCATTAAGGCTAATTATTTAATTTTAAGAACATGTAACCTCACACTTATCTAACCACCTTGGAGTATGTGATGTCACTTTAAATCATGTATTTCTTAGCTAACCACACAAACATCAAACCCAAGTATATCCTGTGGACATCAAACCTGATGGAATGCTAGAAATATTTCCAGTAAAATTTGTAAAAAGAATTGCAGAGACTTAGTGCTTTATTGTGGTGAAGTCTGTACCCAAGGGAACAAAACCACAACTTTGGTGTATAATACATTTCTTTATTGTATATTTCCATTCTTCTGGTGTAGTCTGCAGACTGTTGATTAGCTTTTTACTTCCCTCGACTTGAATATTTTGTGCATCCCAGAACTGGATTTGCATATTTTAACTGATTCTTTGGCTTTCTCGTGAGGGAAGTTAGAGCTCAGTAAATACTGTTTTTTAGAAAAAGCCATAAATATTCTTTCACTTAAGAAAAAAAAATTAAAGTTTGCTTCCTGAAACTATCAACTTGCCAGCAGAAAATAAATGTACCAGCAAGAGTGTTTAGCAGAGCAGCAAATTTTAAGTGGTCACTGAACACTGTTCCTGGAAGGCAGACTCGAAAATACCAAATTTTTAACTGTGACTCTGACTTAGAATTAACCTTTTTCAGTGAAGAAAGAAAGAATAATCCATAACTTTGGAGATCATCAAAGGTACTGGTGTCTTAAATTTTATATGTTGTTGAAATGCTAAGAACATGTGTATATACTGAAAACTCATACAGTAAAAAAACTCAGAAAACTTGGCCAAATCCTGAATGTAGAAAGAGTTACTTGTTTATTGCTTCTTTGAGAGTCTGAAACATCCCAAATTGGTTCTCTCCTTATGCCCTAAGGACAAAGATGGTGGCTATTTGCACCTTACGCTGCCAGCCTGCAGTCTCCTAGCTTAGTGGGAACAGTCCTGGAGACTCCTTCTATTTTAGAAGACGTAACAAGATTTTCTCCTTTGATGTTAGAAAGATATTATTTATATACTAATGATCTTAACCAATGCATAAGTATTTTTTTAAAGCAGAGGTACAATGTATTACAAAAAGGCAACTTTTTTGGTAGCCACGTTTTATCTAAATTAGATGTACCATCTTCAAGTTATAGAGTAAGCAGAAATGCTGAATTTTGCGTTTCTTGCAAGCTGTGACATATTTTCCAAGGTATCTAGTGTTTCTTGATGTTTTATAAGTGTTTGCCTGACTGTCTAATGACATGTCAAACCCCCCAGAGACTTACTGGATTAAATATAGTGATCGGTTGTACGAAGGCAATTCATCAATACATTGACTCTCGACCAGCGCTATTTCTAAAGAGCTGCTTTTCGCTTAAGTTTGCTTGCTGCATTTCATCCTTATCTTTGCTAGTGTGCAAGTTTTGCAGAACATAATTTTATTACTTTACATCTAAGCTTCTGTGTCTTTCTCATCATATTTGCTTGCAGATTGTCAGGGAATTTTACTTTCATGCCACAGCTTTTTGGGACTGACTTTTGCAGTGTTCATCTTAATGGTAGCAAAGAGTTCGTTAGCTTCTGAATTGTAGACTATTAAGCCAAAACATTACAGGTGTATTTGCTGCCCTTCACACTAGATGAAGAGCAGACACAACTCTTGGAACCACTGATGGATCACTGACAAGGCCGGAGCTTCTAAACTAATGGGAAATGATGACAATTCCTGCACTTAGACTAATTGTTTCAGTCTGACATGCACTTCTTCTCATTTGTCTGACAATATTCTTTATATGACATTACCTCATAGCACTTAGTTTCTGAAAAGGAGATAAAGACGTATTATCTAGCTGTAGTTTGTGCTGAGTTACAGGATCCAAAATTTGGTATTACTTCAGTTACATAACTCCTGATGAATGGATCAGGGCTTGGATGCTGGGGTTTTTTCCCCAAAGTAAAGGACCAAGTAGAAAGCAGACTGTGCCTTCACTGTCCGCTGGATTCCCCTTTTGCACTGGGCGGGTGTGGGTTGGCACAGATTGCATTTGTGTTAGCTTAACGGTGCACAGTATGTGCCTGCCTGCATCGTTCAGCTCCATGCGGAGGGAGAAGGAACCACCCCATGCAAGGTGCCACCTCCCCACACTGCTGCTGCTGGTATGTAACAGCCTGCCTGGGAGATGGCTCAAGCACGCTCGGTTTAGCAATATCAGACACAGCATAGGTATCAGTATTTTGCATTTTGTGCACAATGTCTCCTGTCACAGAATGTCTGCCAATGCCAGGAAAACATAGGCAAACATAGTAAAGGTAAATTTCAGAGCGCTTGGAAAAAAAATTGTGCAGCTGAAACATACAACATGATGAGAATCTACACATCTTATATTTTAAGAACTAAGTATACTTAAGTATATTCAAGTATACACTACTTAATTTACTCCAAACTTGGGAGTATGGGAAAACTAGCTGCAGCTTTGGTATCTACGGATGAAAAAGCCGTTATGTTGTTACTCTTGTTGGCAGCAAGACAAATGTGATCAAAACATTGTCTGCAGCTGCAGTTGTATTATGAGCTATATGTGATGCACGAGCTTTCTGCTCTGCCCTTTTCTGACTTCCGGTTTGGATCCATCCCTGTTGAGGAGGAATACACTGGGTGACACTAAGGACGAAGGCTGCAAAGGGAGGTGGTTCTGGCTGCCGTCCTAGCTGGCCCGTAGCTGGCATGCAGATCAGTAGTTTATACCACAGTGATAATACGTTGTAGTGCCAGTAACTTTTTATAACACTTAGAAAATTCCTTATTCCTGTGGGGAAACATTCCTCCAGTGTGGGCAGTAAAATGATCACTTCCAGATGTTGTGTGGACTTTTGCATTAATGTGTTGCCAACTATATAAAGGTGACCGGATTTTCTAGGCACCAGGTCAAGAAGTAGTTTGGAGAGATGGAAGGAGGAGGAATGTAGACGCCACCTGTGATATCATATAGGCCTTCAGGCAAGCCAGGAGTCCCCTGTTCTTTCTCACATCTATGCCCTACTGCTCTGATGTATCTTGAAAGTCAGATACTAAATGACTATATTGAATGGCCTTCACAACCTGCTGTTATTTCATTTAGAGTCACTTTGGTTTATAATTTAATCCTTACCCTACATTCCTTTGGTGAAATATGTGTAAGTATTTTCCAGGGTTCCTTCTGTCCTGCTCATGCCAGCTACAAAAACTCCAGACTTAAAGAAAATGCTAGCAATGAGGCAGTGCCTTCCAACACGCTGTGCCTGGTGAGGCCAGGCCAGGCTGGGGAAGGAATGCGCTTGATGGAGAGCACTGGGCAATGGAGGTGATTTTTCTCCTGAAAATGTTATCACTGGAGATGTGTGTTGAATGAACCAAACACAGCTCAAATATCACATCTGCTTAACTGTTCCAGTTCTGGGCGGATCAGCTGGTAATAATCGCCTTCAGGAAAAGATACTGGTACAGCTAACCCTTTAGTACTGGTTTTTCTCCCCATTTGCTTTATGAACAGAAAGTCTCCTTTGAAGTCCTTTTTGTTTCCTAGTGTAACAGAGTAAAAGTTTTTTGTGAGAACTTTAGATGTCTTGCAGGGAGGTTATGGAGGCACAGGAGTCTGCCCTCTCTTAAGATTCCACAGTCAGTTGCTCCTTTGAAATTTGCTCTTATGTTCTCACTTTTGTGGTATTTCTAAGGTGTTTGTAAGCTTTCTTCTAGCATTCTGATAAGTGACTTCCTGTCTTTTCTACATGAAAAATAAAGAATTACAATATTATTGCAATAACAGACGTCCTTATTCCTACAATTTAAAATGGCAAAATAAGCAATTTTAGACTGAAAGCCTACAACTACCTATATTTAATTTCTCCCATATAACTAGTACCTTGAAGAGTTATGGTCTTGATTCCAAGATCCAAACAGTAACTTCATTCCTTCTACTGAGTTTGATCAAAGATAATGGGTGACTGACTGCAGAGGATTTGATTTAAGCTGTTATGGATACACAGTTTTTGAAACTAATGGAAATAAGATCCATGAAAGAGAATTGCCATTTATATATAAAATTAAAGATTATGGAAATAAAAAAGGGCTTTTGCATGTCATTTGAGTAGACCGATACTCAAATAATGCAGCTAGTGCTCCGGTTTTGTTACTATACGTATCAATTCCTCACAGTTAATGTGATTACACAGATCTCCCTAGTAGTATAATGGCTCCTCTCTGTTAATGGTATTTGAAAAATCTGAGTGTCCTTGTGAAAAATCTTGTAATACGCTGTGCTTTGGCTTTAATTAAACTTCCTTTTCTAAAAATTATGAATAAGTAAGGTATACATTATGTTTAATGTGAAATAGAAATAGCATCATTTTAACATCATCAGTTTAAAGAGACATGTACATAACCCTTTATGGGGACAAGATCTAAGCTGGTGATATGTTGGACTTTTTTCTGACAAAACATCTACATAACATAACTACTGTCAGACACCAGTTACCATGCTTACTTAAGGACAGAAATAGATTGAGGAGTACAGCTCTGAGCTGGCTTGATTTTCATTCATAGCTATAATATTCCTAGTAAGCCATTATGTCGGAATCTAAGCAATGAAAAACTTGACAAAGCAGACAAAAACTTGATTTGTGAATAAGACTTCATGTTCCAGTACTACTAGCGTTAAATCTCTTTTAGACAACAAAATAAAATTAAAATATTAATGTATTTTTCTACAGATGCTATAGAATGGAACTAATCTCAGGAAACAGCACATCATAAGGCTCTGAAGTTTATTGGAGGTATTTGTCATGAGTGGTCATTGTGCAGTGGCACTCACTCAAATATAAGTTAAAAACAGATCTTCTGAAAGAAGTGCCTCACCTAAAATACAGCGTGAACAGAAACAATATGGTTTTTTAAAAGCAATGAATATCCCAAAAGGAATAACATAGGAATATGCTTAAACATGTCAAAAATTTCCTGAAGTTGGGGGTGCTGTATTTAACGTTTGTGGATGGAAAATACAGCAGATGTGGAAGTTGGCCTGAAATTTTGAATGGGGTAGTATTTTCAGCTCAACTCTAGAACAACCATGTGAACCATGCTCCATGTTGACAGTAGAACTGCATAAGAGACCAAATGGATCTCAATCCTATAAGTTCTTTTGTAAGGTAGAGGAAGATTTTCTCTGGTTGTGTGTGGCAGAAACTTTGGCCTTCTGTAGCCATGTTCTGTAAAATGCAGAGCCTCTTCTTACCAAACCTGACAGCTGCTGCTTGTGAAGAAGCAAGAACCTTGTAAAGTCTGTCTTAGGGGAAAAAAAAAAAGACATGCAGATGCTAAACCAGAAAAATACCTTTAAAGTTATATCCGTTCCAAAAGAGAGAAACTCCCTTCCAGGAATGTTCTGTCTTTGCGGTGGGTGATAGCATACACTGCATGCTGTCAAGATAGGTTCTTGGAGCAGGAGGTGTAAACACAGACTGACAGGTCAGCCTTCAATCTGATGGTCTCAGTCTGTGCTCCCTCCAGCTAGAGTTGGAGGCAGGCAGCTATGCCTTGGTGATACATAGGAAATACCTCAGCTATTGTTCGGCATTTGCCGCTTTTGCTACAGTATAGTAGGAGACTGAGGTGAGCTCCAGCTCTCTCCTCTTTTTAGCTGCTCTAGAAATGGAAGTATTTACCTAGTTTAGAGAAAAGATCAGTTCAGACAGTGTTTTCTGAAGGGAGACCCATTAATGGTTGTGTCTCACCTGTTGAGGACTTATTACAATTCTAATGTTAATATGTATTTCCTCAAATTTATTGTGACCTAAACCAGGTTGGTGAAAGCTTTTCATTTTGTCTCCTGTTGACATGACCTCATGTGGACTTTGGCAGTGGAGGGGTTGCATGAGAACTAGGTCTTTCCAATTACTTCTGCAAAGAGACCTAGGTTCTTTGGGGTGAATCTATAAACACTTTTCACTGTGGTATAATCCTGCCTTTTTTACAGGTTTCTTAGACCACCTGCTGTGGCTAGAGAGATACACTCTTAGATGGTGTATTAGAACTGCAGTCAGATTGGGCTAAAACATATGGGAATAAAAGCACCCTGGATAATTATTGAATTTTAAATAATTACCTGTTCCACATTGTTGTTTGTTTTTCCACCTGTTTGAACTGTAACGAGAGATCATCTTAAAGGTATAAAGGGTTTTAAGATTTCCAGTGGTTCAGACATTGCAGGATGTTTCCAGGATGCTGTCTCAGGAGGCTCTTGGTTGAATGTGGCATGGCAACTATAATTATAAAAGTTTTTTTAATTGGTTTAAGAAAGACAGGGGAGGCGAGTACTTAAGTACAAAGCTGGGAAAATAAGAGGGAACGTGCAGCCTGGGTTATGACATGGAAGCATTAGTCATAAATACGGCAGTTCTTATTTAGTTTCTCAGGGTGTATGAATCTCTTGACTTTCCAAATGGGCACTAAAACATCTGTTGCTTGTTTATCATCTGTATTGTTCATCCTTCAGGTTGGGAAGAAAAACAATGAGGGCAACTTTTCTCAGCCTGTTCTCAGTCTGGCCAAGTTCTGCCTTTTCCAGCCTTTGCAATGAGAGAGACTTCTTAGCTTTCCTTGAGAAGGATACCCTAAGGATTCTGATTCTGGGATGTCACAAAAAGGCACTCTGGCAGTAACTTTAATGTCTAACACTCAGGCATGTACTTCACCTTCTTGTAAAATTGTCACTGGCTCTGCTCCAAGCTCTTCTTTTATTGCTTGGGGTTTTTTTATCTAGGTGCCAAAGAACGGGCAGTTTTGTCTAATATATGGATATATCCATGCCACTCTGGTTCACCTGCAGATGGGAGGACATCCATCATCTTTTCTCTTGCTTCAGGCCAAAACCCTCAAGTCTAACTAGCTGTGACAGAAATTCATGAAATAGCATTCCCTGTTTCCACTTAGGTAAGAACAGGTATTTAGTGTTTAGACGAGGAGGACCTGTCTGCATCTCCAGAAATGGGCAGTCGTGGAGGCTGTGAGACCAAGCTCCAGGAACTGGGGAAACCCGTTTTCTGATGAAAGTGTCTGGGGCCTGGTGCAAGGGAAGAATTGGAAATATTTCCAAATAAAGATGTCGGTTGTTCACTCAGTCATCTATTTGCTTGTGGCAGAACAGAATGCAATCTGTTTCGTACATTAAAGTGCCTGCTCCCAAGGCACCTCACTCATTTGTTTATAAGACAGAGCACATCTGTGGAGCTATACTGGCCCCTGGATAGCATGATTTCATCAGGAGTGGTGGAGGAAGGCCAAATGGGCGCTCTTGTTTTGCAGTCAGCCTGTGATTTTTCCTCTTGCATATCAGTGGATTCAGCTCTCCCAAGTAGGGATATGCTCTTCAAGGTTTCTCATGAAATCTTTCTCGTTTGACACAACCAGCCACTTTCAATTACATCTGCACCTGTTCTTTACAGCACAACAGCAAATACACTTCAAACAAAAAGAGAAGGAATTGCTCAGAAGAGCAATGGCCTGTCATGTACGAAATATATTTGCTTCTTTACATCTCTCTGTGCGCTAAAACATTTTTGAGGGGATGGTTTCTGTCATCACAAATTATAAATAATTTCAGGATATTTCTTAGGAACATTTATTTAGACAAATGGGTTGTTTGCTCATGCTAAAGTAATTTGCTATGCCCAGAATACATATATGCTGTTGAGAGTGTTTCCATAAAAACCTTTGCATCACAATTTTGAAGGAGACTGATGATATATTTTGTCTTTCATGAGTTTTACCTCACTGTACTAACAAATTAGCTATTTGTTACTTCTATTTTCCGTGTTGTCATATGTGGACATAGTGATCAACAAGGGAAAAAAAAAAATCCACAGTACCCAATTCACTACTGCCTGCAGGAATAATTTAGTCTTCTGTCTCTGTGTTGTCTTACCCCCAGGAAATTTAACATAGAGTTAGCATGCCAGGATTATTATAGGGGAGAGACGTGCGTTCCCTTTATACTTGCTTGCCTTCAAGTCCACAATTTATAGTACAAGCTGTATAGCAAGTCAGCAAAATGAATGTGTGGCATTAACTCACATGGACTGCTTCTTTTCTAAGAAATTGGTTTGCGCTTTAATGCTTCTTTAACAATTATCCAAAAATGTTAGTGATCCCGGTGAAAGTCCAAAGTGTGAAATTAGCTGAATCGCAGACCATTTCCAATAAATTTTACAGCACAGGAAGAGATGTACTTGGTTCTCAGAAATGTCTGGGCCAGCACCACACTGCTCTTTACCCCAAACAATAACACTTGTGTGGGAGTCTGCCTGTGTCAACACAAAAACAGTGTGTCGTTCAGGGACCTGGGTTTGCTTGACTGACAAATGGTTTTTTGCTGGTATAAATGACACCCCTGTCTACTAGGAAGTTTTCTAGTGTTAGTGTGTTGGCAAAACCTTTTCAGTACAGATGGAGTTGCCATCCCTTACTTAGGTTGCTCAGCTTAAAAGAAAGATCATACTGAAAGGAGATGCCTTTTAATTTTTTTTCTATTTTTCAAAAGAGGAGTAGTGGACTTGTAGCTGTGCTGTTTTAACAGGCTCCAAAGATCTTCGTTACTGTACCCTCTTTGTAACAGTAATGGTGTTCGTGAGCTGAGAGGGTGAGTTTTGGAGCCAGGGGGTGCTGTAGAGTGTGATCTGCCCAAGTCAAAGTGACTGTACCAGTGCTGGCAAAGCAACACAGGGCTCATTGGTGTCAGTGTGCTTCGGGCAAAGTGCCCAGCACTCCCGAGACAGAGGGTGATGCAGAATTAACTGTGCTATATGCTGAAGAACTATTTTCCTTAACTACTCTTTTTATTCATTAAAACTCATAAATTTGGATGGGCTGAATTAGGGGTCATTTGTGCTGAACGTATTGACTAGCTCTGGCTAAGTATTTATAAACCTGTGTAGTATTTTAAAAATGGAAACATTTTATTTCAAAATTTAAACATGGAATATATATTTTTGTTTTAACATGACATATTGAATCGGAATGTTTTCAGACTGTTTTATGTTTCAAAAATGAAGCAGGATTCAACGTTTTGTTACGTGCGCATAGGGAGTCATTGTACCAAAGAAGAAAATGGATTTTTTTTTTTTGACAATCTAGAATATCTCACTACAAGTCCCCACTCTGTTTGCTACTTTGGTCACTGTAAACGGACCGCTCAGCAATTCACTACACTCTGCGCATTGCCTTCTGCCTGTCTTCAGAAGTTTCTGCTACTTTTCTGTTTCTTGTTCAGATAGTGCTTGCTGCTGTTAGAAATCAAATGCAGACAAACATCCCTGAAGGGCGAAGTTTTCAGGGTGTGTTTTGTATTGTGATATCCAGCTTTATAAAGATTTAGTAGGTATCTTTTTAGATTACTTTTGAGTATTCTTTGTGGGTCTCTGACATTTTGGATCTGTGTCTTTTTCCATTTTCTGGGAATTATGATGGATTTAACTGAAAGCTATACTGAAACAGTTTCGTAAAGTGTTTCCGTAGCATTTTGTTCACCTGCTATTCTTCTTGTCAACCCTGAGGCAGTACTTTCATGAAGTTTGGTTCATATATCTGAAAAGACAAAATTGGTCTGTTTGTATTCTTGTTACTCTCTCTATAAAATCGGTGATTTCTGATTTTCGTAATAGGTTTTTGAAAATCAAACTTCAGTTTCTGTCCTGCATGCCAAGATCTAGTCTGTATAAAAATAGCAAATGTATAACATAACTTGATTCTTGAATTAGAAGGCAGAACAAAGAAACAGTATCTATATAGGTAAATAGCGAGAAGATAAATGCTGGAAGTCTGTTTATAATTCTGTACTGGATATACAACAAATCTGCATTTTGAGTTGCTTATCTTACTAGAATATTTGCCTAGAACAATACTAACCCTCTTTTGGAGGGTCACTTCTGACGTGTACGTTTGACACTTGATTTCATACCAACAAGAAGAGCTTCCACACTTAGAAAGCAAACTAAATGAACTGAGCACTTATTGTCTTACAGTCCTTGTTGGGCGTAGCAGATGGTTACACAGTCAGAGGAATAAAAGGGCAATTCCATTGTGGGAGAGTTCTTCAGGAACATTTAAGATAATTCAGGAGAAACGGGGCGGGTGTTGTAATCAGTCCCTGCTGTCAAGAAAGGACTAGGTTGATTAACTACAAGATGGATCAACCTATTCAACACCATCTGTATAAAACTACAAGATGGAGAGAGCTGGAGGAATAATAGAATGGCAAATAAAACCCAGTAAGGTGTAGCAACTGTACAAGGCCAAAACACGGCGAAAAGATACGTAATAAAGAGAAATGTGTGTGGAGGCCAGCAGTTGAATCTATTTCCACCGATCAGTGCTATTTCTGTCTGGAATTTCCAGGTGTCACCAACTTCAAATGTATGTACCTTTCCGTACCCTCTTAAACAGGCTGAAACCTGTATGTATACTTTCCTTTTGAGGCAAATAAGATATTAAATACATTATCTCAGAACTGACAAGCAGATCTCAGGTGTTTTAAGGCACCAAAGTGAAAGCTTAAAAATTTTCTGTTTACCAAATGCATAAAGAAAAAGGTGAAGATTAAGTGGTTATTTGAGGAGTAAAATAATTTAGGACTTTATGAAAAGAAGTGGCTGTCAGAACTGGTAGATGGGATAAACTAGACAGGTTGAAAGCTGAGAAGAAACTAGTCACTATGTAAGGTGTGAGGAACAGCAGGCTATTGTAGGAGGTGACCCACTAGATCGGGTAAAGGTGTGTGGAGCATATCCTTAGAAGGCTATTTTGGAAAAGAAGAGCTCATGAGAGATTGCATGCAAAAGATACAGTGGGCCTGTTTCTTCCTAGGGATAAATACAGTTTCTTTTAAAGTATTGTCTTGGGGTTGGTTTTGTCTGATCATTAGTAGCTTATTGGAGATGGATTCATAAACTGCTGTGAAACGATTTGAAAGAGCAGCAAAGAATAGTGATTGAGAATATTCTGGGGCCCATCAACCTTTTCCTTTTCTGTCTGCATCATCTGTCCCTGAGGTGCCCTACTCTATTCCTCAAGCAGAATTCCTTTGTGTCTCCTCAAATAGTATTATTTTTAAACAGCGTTTTCTTATTGTCATCAATGCTTGTTTAATCAAAAATTAGTCATGTTGCCTGTTATTTTGCAGGCAATCATCACGAGTTTTTAACTTTGATTCAGTACCTTCTTTGAGACTTTAATTCATATCTAGGAGGAATAAGTGTACGGCCTGGGGGTTGTTAACAGAGCACCAGCTATCACTACTATACCCTAACAATTCTTGTTGTTAATAGTTGTTCATTTAATTGAAATAGTGTTCTCTCTGGATGATCATCAGCCTTATTTATCCACATAAAGGTGATAACTGAACTAACCTTTTTAATTATCATTCTCTTTCACTCCTTTCCACTTTGTCCAAGACTTTAGCATAAACCGTGCATGGGCAGTTGTATAATTATAATGTAATTGTTGTTGTCAAGCAAGTTTTCTGCCTTTCTCCTTTATAACCTCTCAGTTCCCGAAGGGTCATCAGAGATCTTTCAGTGAGCCCTTTCTCCTAAACAGCTGGTTTATTGGTGAACAATTTTCAGGCCTAAACACAACTAAAGCATTTGACCTATGCTTACAATATTCAGGTTTTGAGCACCTTTTGCTGTTGTTTGTTGTTAGGATGGGGTTTTCTTGGGGGAAAAGTGTTGCATACCCTGCAGGAGATTCTTAGGTCTGTACTTTACTGCAAGAGAATTGAGCGTTGTGCTTTGCTGTTATGCTGACTCCTGACTCCACTCAGAAGGTTCGATGAGAAGTAGGCAGTGGCCCTTGTTTAGGGTGTTTTGAAAACCCAACACAACATGATTCTGAAATGTTCTGACCTCAAAGAAGAACCCAAATAGTGCTCTAAGAATCAGTTAAAAGCCTTGGGAATCAGGAATAAAAGGCTTTTCTGCTCTCAGCATTTCAGATTAAGTAAGTATTTCTTTTCTCTCCATCTCAAACACACACGTGCTCTAAGCGTGCCTTCATTACTGCTGCAGTGGCTCGCTCCTTGGCGACAGTATTCTCCATGATGAAAGAACTCAATTGGGCATCAGTGAGTTTTGCATAAAACTTTATGTAGGACAAATCTTCTGGGCTTCAGTCAGGCAAAACTGTGGATNCTTCGTTACTGCTGCAGTGGCTCGCTCCTTGGCGACAGTATTCTCCATGATGAAAGAACTCAATTGGGCATCAGTGAGTTTTGCATAAAACTTTATGTAGGACAAATCTTCTGGGCTTCAGTCAGGCAAAACTGTGGATTTATTAATATGCGGAAGTAGTACAGGGATTAACTGTAACAATGTACAGATTTTGTATCACCTTATTCTTTTTTTTATTTAAAATAATACTTACGATGTAGACTGGATTTGGCTTTAGATGTGTTTGAAGTGCAGCAGAGATGGATGAATCTTTAATCCACTCCATTTCTTTTTTGGAATCTACTTGGGTAGGGAGGTCCTGATTAGCATACAGCTTCTCAGTACCTGCTTTTTGGAAGGCAGGTGCAGTATCCATCTCTGTAGCTTTCATCCTTTCTTGACCTCTGTTGGGCAGCTCGTGCCTGCAGAGGACCATCAGAAAGGGGCAGGAATTCTGTTGTCTAGACGTGTGGCAGCTATTTCCAACACTGACAACGTCTAGGGAAAATAATGTTTTTCCTGAATTGTGATATTTTATGACTTAAATCTGTTTGAGTGCATAATTTATAATATATCGTTACTATGTTTTTGCCTTTCTTCCAAGATCCTCTAAGCCTATAGCCTGCCCAGTTGTCCCCTGTTGCTGCTTATTTTAAGAACACGTATGACCCATCCTAAGACTGCATTTGGGAGACGGATCTTTAGTCTCTTGCACAACCATCTCATCTCAGCCACAACTTCTAATTTAGTCTCAGTCTTCCTGCTTCAGCTCCTCATCCCTGCATGACTATAACTAGATGAGATCCCTGGTTTATGTTATAGGAATTAAACAAAATAGTAGTTCTGAAATGAAGAGGATCTTTTAAATAGCTAGATAAGGTCTTTCCTAGTAAACTGGCATAATTCAATAGCACTAGAATGCTATTCAACTAGAATGTTGAATTCACATTGCACAATTATTAGAAAATAAAGATCACGAAGGAGAATAAATCCCCCACACCCTGGTCTTAATTTATTTTAAACTGCAAAACAAATGAAACCCAATTAAGCTCATAAGTCATAGTAAGAACAGAGTCCAGAAAAATGTCAGTTCCAATAAATATGACAAATAAAAGTATTGGCATAAACTCCAAGGATTTATATCACTGGAACCACAATAAGGCCTTCTTTAGTTGATTGTGAGACATGACTCAAAATGTGAAGAATTAGAAGATAAATACAAATAAAGGGATTTTTTTTTTATAAGTGCTGAAAGGGTTATTTTTAACACAGTAAACATTTTCATTTCAAGTTAATGCTAGCCAGTGCAATTGGAAGAACTTCTCAGTGGGTTAGCACAACCAGCTGAAGTATTCGGGATTATCTGTACTGAACTGTCATGGAGCTGGATAAAATAGATTATTATATGAATCAGAGTATAATAACCCAGAACATCATTCACAGTCTTCATAATCAGCTCTTGGTAATGAGTTCTGCATTACTATTCCTTAGATACAATATTTCTGGAGAGAGAGAATTTATTGTTCGGAATATAACTCTATACTTTTTTTTTTTTATTGCAATCTAAGCTATAATATTGGAGTGACTGATGCACCAAGCAGCGGGGGCCTACTCAGAAAGTTTGTGACTAAGTCTTTTCTGAGAGCCATTTAGTAGGGGTGAAATAGAATCTGTGCAGATGAGTGCATCAAGGAATTACTTGTGCTCTGCTGAATTGCTTCAACTTGCAAACCCCATGGTTGCTTTTTCCAAAGGATATCACCTTTCTGTGAGGCTGTGGGCTTGCTGTTACAAGCTGCTGCACTGGCATCCTGACATCAGTGAAAGAAAATCAGCCATGGGCTTGGCTCTTTTCCCTGAGTGTAGCTCCATGAACATCAGCAAAACTATTTTTGAGGCCTGAGACTCAGACCTCAAAGGCTGAAGACCCATTCCAGAAAAGTACAACAGCATATACGTAGACTAACATTCATTTCAGTAATTTTTTGATCTGAAATACCTGAGACTTTTTTCATCCTTTAATTAAATAACATCAGTGTTCAAATAACAAATACCGCCCATGAAAGGATACATTTATACTCATTCAAGTGATCTCCACCAGAGTAATTGGCCTCCAATCAAGCTGTAATTTGCCCTTTCAAGTAGATTGAATGATCTAGATTGATTTTAAAAATGGAGCTTCTTTTTATTTTAGAAAAAAATAGATGTTCATTTCACAGTCCACGTTTTAAAAAAGAATTAATTATGAAATGTTATTCAGCTCATCTGAAATAGCTTCTGACAAAAATGAAAGGATTTGGCACATAGCTTTTAACTTACACTAGTGAATATTAAAAGTGCATATGTGTAAGTTAATCATAGTCTCTGTGGCCTTATTTACAATGAGATTTGTCTTGGCTTTGACTATTTCAAACTATATTGAATTATTGTATCCAGAAGCCTAGCCACAACGTAAATTGCACATCAGGCTGCCTTCTTCATTTTCTGGTAATGATAAAATTCCCTTATCCTAATCCGCTTACTCCAGCTCTGATGACTGGTAATTGATAGAAGCATCTGAGGAAAATCTCCAAGCAAGAAAAGTTCTGCATTATTTTACAAGATGAATTGTCCTGGGGTCAAGGTTCTCAAGGAGTGTATGCTGCTATAAAATATGCTGAATTCAGAAGAACTTGGCTTTCTTACACTGAGTTGAGAACATGGGCCTTATTTTCCATTACCTTGCACTTTGTATAGGTATGTACAGTGAGCAATGATGCAATTCTGTTCCTGTTTAGGTAGCATTTGAAGCTGGCCTTGCACATATAAAAATGACTAGACAAGCCTCTGCGTAGTTGTGGCTTTGTAAGATTTGGTTCATATTTAGTCCTGTAAATATCCTATTTTTATCTACTCTTTAAATTTCTGTTTAATCCCATTTTTTATTACATCTTAATGCTATACAAGACCTCTCTTCGATAAATATCTGTTTAAATCAAAGTATTTAATTTGAGAAAAATCATCATGTTGTAGTGATAAAGAACACTGAGAGCAGGAAAAAAGCTGACATACAAATGGCTGTCTTATAAAAAGGAAAGGTACAAAAAGATAGATGTAGAGAAAAATCTAAAGAAAACAAAAGATTGGCCAGCAAGTTAAATTATAAGGTTAAAGTTTAAACCCAGCTGTTCCAGAAAACCTTAAAGGTTTTGTCGAATAAGGCAACTTCTTCAGTCCTGAATGACTGACTATAAGAACGTAGGAAATTTGAATAAACTTAATTAAAATAAAAGGTATGTAAACCTTTTACTCAAACTCTGAACTAATCAGTACTTAAGTTTTAATGAGAGTCAAAAAAATACTGTTAACTTAAAAATACAGTGTAAGTCCATGCAGTTCTTGATTTGTGTTTGAACTGGACACAAATGCTATGAAAGTAGCTTTTCATGTGGCATTTCTGGTTTATGGCTAACCAGACAGTACAGCGAATCTCATGCAACTGTCATTCCCATGAAACTGAAAAAGATGCAGTTTGTGGGCCGAGTTTTAGATATGCTGTAAGTAAACCATGCACTTTTGGAGCAGGGTTCCAGTCTTCTGAGCTTTCTAAAGTTAAAATAAGAAAAAAGACTGGAAATGATCTGGTTTTGGTAGAATTCATCTTTCTGCCAGTGCACTGCTGTTCACCATTATCCCTTTCCTGTGATATGCCCGCTCCAATTTTAAATAGGCCTTGTGATATAGTTAGATCAAGCTGAGCCGTCAGAAGATCTGTCTTTGTCCTAAGCAGGCATTAAGGGTCTGCCTGTGATACAAAACCTGACACCTGGAAGTTCTGGTTCCGGGGGTGAAATTCGGGTGCTGGGTAGCTTTCCAAATAAGCGTTTGTTTTCCCTGAGTGTAGAGTCCCTTGGTTTGTTCTAACTCTTAAGCATGGATGATATTCTGTCGAGCGCGTTCAGTATTGACTTGGTTTTATTCATTTCACCAGCAGTTTTCTAGAGGGTTCCTGAATCGGTGTATAAATTGCTTTCATTCATAATTGTGGTCCTGAATATGTAAATCTACTTTCTGTAAGGATAAATGCGAAGATGAATCTATTTGCATAAGAAGCTTATTTTCATATATTTAGTCCATCCTTACATGGCCCCTCAATTAGGACTGCTG
Organism: Steatornis caripensis; assembly: GCA_013398225.1. Taxonomy (NCBI): domain Eukaryota; kingdom Metazoa; phylum Chordata; class Aves; order Caprimulgiformes; family Steatornithidae; genus Steatornis; species Steatornis caripensis. Next base: position 155,893 of record VZSC01004580.1, read on the forward strand.
TGTTACCCTTGATCATTATGCTAGTGGACTGCAGCTGTATAAAGTGAATGATCGTAATTACAAAAGGAGAGCGAGAAGACAGTTTTATACTGACTAAACATTTGATATCTAAAATAAATTTCTGCATCTGGCATAATCTGCTTATGTAACGTTGAGCAAACTATTCAAATGTAGTTGGTTCACTCAGACAAAATAAGAGGAAGTATGAATTGTCTCAAGAAGGGAAATATTCCATAATACTTCAGTGCCTCAGTTTTCCCATCTGTGAAATGGACACAATGATCTTTCAACTTTTTAGTTCTTAACCATTGTTTTCTATTTAGCTGTTTGGCTCTTCAGAGCTGAAACTGTGCGTGCACAGTGCTTGGTGTATTAGCATTTAACACAAAGATTTGGAACAGAGCTTTTAGCATATATGGCTGCTGCTGCATCACTGATAGAAATTAACTAGAAGATAATGTATTATATTGTTTTTGAGAAGTCTTCCTGTTCCAATACACATATTTAACAAAAACCAAACAACTTTCCACCCCCACCTTCCAAACAAGATCCAAGGAAGCCATGTTCTGGTCCCACTAAAGTCAATGGCGAAGTTCCTGCCGACTTCAAAGAGACGAGCGTTGGCTTTTTATATACAGATATTATTTTTTCAATAAAGCAAGCAAAGCTAACTGAAAACAACTTGGGCAGCTCACACAGTTGCTGGTTCCCATATGCCGCAAATATTTTACTATTTGGTTTGTGTCCATTTCTCATCATAAGTTTGAATCAGACATTTATTATTCAGCTTGCTAATAGGATCTTTGGAGAAGAAACTGTTATGCAAAAGAAATCACTAGGTTCTGTCTAAAATTATTTTCTTAATGATTTCATGTTTTTAGCTAGACCTCTTGTATACCATGTAATGCATTAGGAAATAGCATACATCAAAGCAGTGGTCTCAATTTTCCTCAAGTGGCCGTGTGCTTGGCTTCTGTGATTTATATAGGATTCACGTGTTTTACTTTATTATTTATTGTAACTTTGGTCTCTTGGAAAAACTTCGTAAGAAAATTTATTCTTCTGTTGACGTCACTTTCTCAACAGAAAGGTTTAACTGAAACTGGAAAAGCCATTGCACCCCTACTACTTTCTGCTGGAAAAAGGTATCTTCTTTTTCTCTTTCCCAACTATTCTTTACCCAGATAAAGAGCCTGTATATTTTTATAGTGGTGACTTGTTCCTTCTTGAGCTCTCTGGGGGGAAATCTCAAGCGCTGAAGCTTCAGAATTACCAGCCCGCGTGCTGTGGTCTGTGACTCTCGGGCTGCGTGGATCTCAAAGCCCTACGGGAAATCTTTTTTCTTCACCACATGAGTCTCTGGACATCTGATCTGGCTGCTTGCCTGCTCTCGTTCTTGACACTCAGAACAGTTTGCACAGAAGTCATTAGTGACCAGGTGAGCTGCACAAATGTATTTAGTTTAACCCAATTTTACTAGAAATAAAACCCTGGCTAGCAGCTGAACCAGGGTGGAACCTTTCTCCAATCCCGAAGTTTACAGTAGTTGTTATTTTAGTCCTTTTTACTGCCACAGATGTGATTGTTTGACTTATAGTTTAAGAGACATTTTGGGAAAAAAAGCACTATATATAAATGAAAGATATTATTATTACTATTACAGGGTTCTCCATAACTTTTATAGTTCACAGGCTGTCAGCATTTTCTTTAGAAACCCTGTATTTTCGGTGTCTATAGTTTGGCCTTGAAGTTGTCCTCAGAGTTAAAAGTTGAAATACTAGAAACAAGCTCAAAGCAAAGTTGTTCTCCTCCTCTCCCCTCAGCTCATAAAATGAAAACAAGCTCTTTAGAAGCTTTTACATCACGAAGACTGAGATAAATAAATGACATTGTTGGCTTCAGGCTTTGTCATGCTCCAAAACTAAAAAAAAAAAAAAAATCCA
>VZSC01004580.1:157999-170056 GCA_013398225.1 Steatornis caripensis
CCCCCCTCCCTCCAATCAACCAACAAACGAACCCCAAAAGCATTGTTTCTCTTTTATTTTAATGAAAATCTCTGGCAGTCATCACCCCAGTGGGACTGATCTTGTAGTTTACATGAACTTGGTGGGTCTGATCCTCTTGCCACCAAAACCAGTGACTGAACTCTCTATACTGGAAAAGAAAAAAGGTTGGGTAAGACAGTAGGATAACAGGGGAAATGTGGAAAAAGAAAAATGACACGTACATCCTTAGAAACGTAAATGATAAAAATGCCTACAGGCTTTTTTGCTTATATGCTATCGGGAGACAGTTATTGAGCAGTTATGTTGTTAAACTTTGGACTGTGGTAATGTATACCTCTGAGATGCCAAGATGTGCATTCTGGGCAAAGATTTAGTACGATCAAATTTAATAATTCTCTGTATAACTTATAGGCTGAAAACCAAGAGGATTTGACCCAGAAGAGAAATATCAAAATGTTTTGAAATTTCATAGTATTTTTTGTCAAAATTAGGGGATGATTTTTTATCACTCAGTGGTGTCTTGGGGGAAATGGTATGGAAAATTAAGACTTTTAAGTATTTTAATTTTTAGAATTTAATGACATTTTTGTTTTTCCAGTCCTGCATTACACCAAAAATGGAAAAGCTGAACAAAATTAAAACGGCTCCCCCCACATACAAACAAAATGTAGAGAGGAATATTTGTTTCATGTAAAATTTCAGGAAAAATAAGAAACAATTCTTCATAAATCTGTGAGTTTTCTGTCCAATGGATGAACTCAGAAATGAGTAATTTCACACTACAAAACGCTTTCATGGACAGGCATACATGTCATTTTCTTCTTCTTTGCTGCCTGTGTATGAGAAAGCTATCCAAATCTCCCCAACAGATAATTTTCTATTTCATCAGGCTTGTGACTAGGCTGAGCACAGACTGTTTGTGCACTCAACGTTTGGAGCTGTGGCTCTTTTTTGGATGTAACTCTTTTTACTATCAGATAAACTGGAGTCTAATTTAATCTAACCAGAGAGAGTTTGTTCCATGAACAGAATGTATTCTCTGAGACTCTCTCGCTCCTGTGTTCATCCATGTGTTTGCGTAATTTCCAACAACAGTCGAAATACTGCTGGCGTTGTCCAGAGAATGTATTTTAATTTGCAGTTGTGCTGTGCCCCAACATATTATGTGTTTCAGCTTGAGAACAGAGTAAAATGAGATGCTGTAGATACATGAAGTTAAAATTAGATGCCAATAATTCTGTTTCGATAATATCCACGCTGTTTCAGCCTAGCATGAAAATATTCTCTCAAAGAAATATTTATAATCTCAAGGAGTGTGGGGAAACAATAATTTTATTTTATTTTCATCAAATGGCCTTTTAAGAAAAGTACGTTTAAAAGCTACAACCAACCAATAAGATGAAATTACTTTTTTTTTTAAGGGAAAGAAAATTGTAAATATTACAATCAAAATGAATAGAAAAAACCATTGCTTTTAGTTGTGGGAAATCTGCACACATTAACTTTCTGAGGATATTTTAAACCTTGCCTCAGCCCTCAGCATGCCAGCAAACTCCTTTATATAGCTTGTGTCAGAGGAGCTGCGTTAGTAGTTAATGCTGGGGAGTGGAGACTGCTGGGGAATGTCAGAGTCTCATGATTGCTATGTTTGTTGGCTTGTGTGCATTATTAATGGTTGGATAGCAGTCCTCTGGGGTAATGTACATTAAAGGCTGCTTATTTTAATTACTAGGAAGAAGTAGGCGACAGTAGGTATTTGGTATGTCGTTTTTTGTCAGCTGAAGTGGTGAATCCAAGTCTAGTGAGTGCTGTAACCTATAATATCCATCTACCACATAGCTGAATGCTGCAATTTGCACAACATCTATAGCCATCTACAGTAGTTCTTTTACATGGGATATGTTACTACGTACGCTTTAATTTATCTTTAAATTTTTCAATATTTTACTGTGTTCCTACTGAGGCAGAGAGATTGTTAGGCACCCAGTGAAAAGAACAGAGAAGAGCCCCATGTTCCAGTTCCTTCAGCGTGTGGTTGGTAAAAAGATGCAGTCTAGCTGCAGTCTCATTTATATCCAGTATGTCAAGGATGAGAGTAGATTACTGCTGTCTGGACTGCCCAAGGCTGGAATTAGTTTCACTGTTCATTCTATTAAATTAAAAAATAATGTGATTGTTGTTATGATTTCAGTCCCTGAGGGCAGGGAAGAAAGAGGAGCTAAAAGCAGTATAAGTGGCATGTGGGTTTAGGGAGAAACAGTATTTTAATAGCCTTGATTCTTCAAGCGTAAGACAGGCATCTGCAATACAGATTACATCTAATAGCCCTCAATATTGCATCAAGTAGCTCCTCAGTACACCTGAATGTTTGCTTTTTGCCTTCAGATGTCTTTGCATGTACTTCATCTTTTTTGTCTTCCCATGCAAGTTCTTGTGATCGTTATGTTGTATCCTCTAACTATCTTTACTAACAGCAAACAAGGAGATCCTTACAGTGGTGCAGACCAAAGGACATGCATAATTTTGATGCCTGAGTAGCCCCTTCCTTTCTTTGGGAGATGCAGGCGGGAATGACGCTCATGTCTTTATGTAACACAGGATCAGTCCCTAGGTTTCTGTTCTGTGGTGTGCAATGCTTAAGCTCAGTGCAAGTGATTGAAATGTTCTCTAGTGAGACTGCAAATTCCTCTTCACAGAATAGTAGACTGTATTTTTGAGAAGAGGGTACAGCTGGAACCCATGGAGTAGATTAAGGAGTGGGAAGGACCGTTGCATACAGCAATCGCTTTTCTGTCCTGAATATTGCCTTACGCAAATTCCTCCTTTCAGTACAGCAGCTCGCATTTGTAAGCATTAGGGCAACGTGTATCTGAGTCAAACAAAACCAAAATACTAGAAAACAGTGCAGGCCGGGGAAAAAAAATAAAATGTAGAAAGTGGGCCCCGCCTGTGTGCTGTAAAGGGCTCGGGTGCTGGAAAGCTCTCGTTGATCTGGCAGCACTTTCCAGGAATGAAATCTGACAGAATCTGAAGTCCCTGAGGGTGTTAATGAGGAATTTTGCTGGCCCTATAATGGAGACAATGATCCAAAACTCCTTTAAACCTAAAGAAAGACTTTAACTGGCTTAAATGGGTTTGGGATCAAGCCATGAATCCTGTAACGATGCTCACTTCTTAGGCAGATTGGGTTGGACATGCAGACACTTGTTATGTTACAACTCCATGTCAGCTACAGCTGTGCTCACCCTGAAGGTCCTTATAGGTCCAGTGCAACATAAAGAGACCACACGATGATGACAGGCCTGTTTATAAAATTGCATTAGAACTCCTTGCACTAAGAAGTCATACTGAACATCCTTAATGACCAGATTGTTGAAAGCTGCTTTTACAGGTAGTAGACATTAAAGGTTAGGTATTCCTGAACCATACTCACTCACCTGAGACATTGGATGTGGCCTTTTGATTTTATTGCTGTTTCTGCTCTCCTGAGGTTGAATGTGGAAAGAACTAGGAGAGTTGGACAAGGAAAATAATGAAAAGTAGGAAAAAGATTACCCCAAAAGTTTGGTTGGATCAATATTTTGCTGGTGGGAAATATGCAGAAATGAATCGCTACTGTGTAATAAAAGAAATGGGAGGCCTGGCTGTGTTACTGAAGTCCTGCTGCGAGTGCTTAGAAGATTCCTTAAGCTACTCTTTGCCCTCTGCTGTGTGCACTGGGTGCATCTTAAATTAAAATTTACCTGACGCGTACTGGTTAGCACCAGAGGTAGCTAACTGTTGTGCAGCACAGTTTGAGGAGGCATCACTGATAATCCTGTTTGTAAGTAACATTTCAGGCAGGGTTTTGCAGCTTTTGAAAGTTGTATTTTCTTTCATTCCTTTGATGTGAAGTACTGTTATAGAGATTACAAACTCATCGTACACCTGGCTGAGTCCAAAAGGTAGAAAGATGTGTGTTTTCCCTTCCCTCTTCCCATCTTTCTGTCCCCTTCCTCAGGCTCTTCTGCTTTTTTGATTATGTGTAGCACAAGGAGACCATAATGAAAGGCTGGCCATAAACTAGATGATGGCGTTTAAATTATATTCCTTTTCTTTGTATTGAGGCTCAAGGCTGTTTCACTCTTGTGCTTTAAACTTCTGATTTATTAGTGGGCGCAACCTGGGCTATCCCCTGTGGTGATCATGGTCCCCACTAGTACAGTTTTATGAGAGTGCTTGTGTGATGTTCCCATTAACTGCAGCAAAACCTTTTCTGTGCGGGGCAGTCCAAGAATTCCAGTGACAGCATTGATGCCCCTAACTTACTGTGCTGAAGAGAATCTAAATACATCTCCAGGGAAGGTTATTTTTCCTCTTTCTCTTATTCTCCATTTTTAGAAATGCTTGGATTTTAATTACTTGCCACAAGAGTTTGTGAAAGACCCTCTTGTCTGTGTAAGAAATGACTTTGCATTTTTTTTTAATGAACCACTTTATAAGTACTCCTAAATAAGCAGTAGATGATATGGACATGGAATAGATATGCATAGCATATGTCATTTTTGTTTATGAGGATACTAAAAGTTCTCAAGTTATACGTAATGGCTGGAAGGAATCTCTTGATTTATTTGGACTGTGTATCACTCTATGACAGGTTAACCATCATCTGCTTATAAAAAAATACATTTATTTTTAAGGCTGTCAGTCACTTATCAAAATGTTTATAAACTATGAAGAGGAGGTCTTCATTGGAAGTGTTACCCAGTTGGAAATATTCCCATGAACACTAGCAAGAATGTTTCCAAAAATAACATGCTTAGGAAAAGAAAGAAAGCTCCGTGCTGCATGGCATAAAGCATCCTGAACTAGCACTCAGATGACACTGAAATAGTTTCTGCAATGTTCTGAGACACTATGTTCCTAAAACTGGACCATATTTCTTTTTAATAACTCTTAATCACAGCGGAACAGGAATATTGTGCCTTGTACCTGCTGAAGTCACTGGGAGTTCTGCTGCTAGGTTCAGTGGGGACAGAATGGGTGCCTCTGAGCCCTATAAAGCTGCTGTCATGCAGCAGTTTGCTGAAGGCCTTTGATTTTTGGTTTGTCGTTTTTCTGAACTTTCATAGGATTATCCTAGTAAATTAAATCGTGTAGTCTGCCATTTCTATTTGTGTATTATTACAGTTTTATTAGATCTGAAAGCATTTCCCCTATTTATATAATGTATTGTACTTGAAAAACACAAAAAGAAAAGATGTGCCTGTGTCACGGGAGCCTACTGGAATGTGACGCTCTGGTATGTTGCTTAACTACTGGCCACTGCATCTTGTCAAGATGCTCAAAAATCAAGTTTACCACAGTGACATTTCACTGGAGTGCAAGAGAGAGGAAGGAAAGTAGTGTAGCAGCATTTCCATTGAAGGGAGTACATAAGATTTCTCATTCTTTGCCCATTTTAAATTGTTGTACTAAGTAATTGACAAGCGAGTTTGGAGATTTTGCAAAGCTCTTGTGACCATGGCTGCATTCCTCAAACTATTAGATCAGTTTCCAGAGGGATCCATTGCTGATTTCAGGAATCACATGGGAAAACTGAGCTCCAGACAAACAGTGCAAACTTAGAGCTGAGTAATTATGGAGGTATTCAAATTTATGGCAGAAGATGCCTTAATGTGATAAGCTCAGATGAATCAGCTGGCAGGCAGTAATACCTTATTGAGCTGCTTGTTCCTCTTCCTGAGCTTGCTGTAGTGCACTTTGGGTTTGCTTTGCCCACTCTTTTGTCCAGCTACACACAGCTCTTTTGGTTGAACGTTCATGTAAACTTTTAGCTGAGAAAAGGAGGAAAATCTGGTGTTACTTGCAAAGTGGCGAAAGACTGAAAGGTTGAATGTACCCCCGTTTTAAAACTTTCGTACTTCTTATCCTGAAAAGAAAAAACATACTGAAAATTCAGAGCTCCAGCTTCTCTGGAGTGCTGCATTTATCATGCTTCTGAAAATACAGCCTTGAAATTGCCTTTGTGAGATTTCTGCAGTCCCGAGGGCTCCCTGGCTGGCTGGCGGAGCTGGGTGCTCTTGGCTGTCCAGCTCCTCTGCCAGCCCGCGTTGCCCAGCGCTCCGTGAAGTGCTGCAGGAGGGCAGCTGGCTGTGCCATCGCTGCAGCCTCTCCACACTGGCCTGGTGCAGCACAATAGTCATAGCACAGCCAGGGGCCCTGGCTTAAATTACAGGTGGCTGTTTTTCTGTCGATGCTGTATCAGTAACAATATCTCTCTCTGCGTTATGTCTGGAGACATATATAAAGTGCCACTAACTCCCATTTTCTCATCTGAAAAACGAACTCAGTGGCTTAGTCTCATATTACTCAAGTTTGTAGCTGGAGTTAATGGACCAGGCCTAATTCCAGAGTGGTTCTCAATTCGTTAGATGTGGCTGATGCACAAATCAAATAGTTCTGGCACCCTGACACTTCCTGTGAATGAAAAATGACACGAAAGAGTTGTGTGAATTTCATCCCCATTCATGCAACAGACTAAAAGACAACTCATATTTGGCAAATGTACAGGAATGGGAGAAAAGATTCAAATCAGAAGAAGAAAATGTAAATGTTCTTAAGAGAGGGTTTTTTCACAATGAAAAGAAAAAAAAAGCAATGGAAACCCATGAGCTTAATCCTACAAAGATCTAATCAGGAGAGCATAATAACTTAATGGGATGTTAAGGTCTAAGAAAGACAGAGGCTTGCTTGCAAGAGGGGATGTTACATCACTCTGCTGCTCAACAAGCATTACAGAAGAGTATTTTTGTCTGAAGATAAGGATTAATGTTAGACCCAATCTGATGCAGATCTGGGTTGTATCTGAACAGAACAATCCTGCTCCTATCCTTGTCTTCCTTGTCATGTGTTCCTTGTCTCATTTATTAATTGTACTGTTGAAGACAGCAGCTGTAGCTTATTAATGTGATAGAAAATTTGCATTTTTTATTGGGGTTAATTATCTTTTTTTCAGATCATTTTTACTCTGTGTCTATATGCTTGCTAGAACCGGAACAAAAGAAACAGCGAACATGTATCTCTCTAATTGGACTTTGGGGAGAGAGAAGTTAGGGGACGAAAGCCCCTGGGCTCAGTGGGTACTTAAGGAGGTATTGAGGTGACCCATGGCTGCTTATCAGAAAATGCCACAGTATTAGGCTGCATGTGAACACAGGCTTCTATGCTGGGCTCTGTAGATTTCAGCTGGATTCCACTGTGCAAAGCATAACAAGATACAGGCATCATATTTTATTCTGAGATATTACAGACTAAATAGATAGGATAATGAATGTAAAATGAAACACATAGAGACAGGAAAGAACCTGTGAAAAGTCACGTGGGGAAAGTGAATTTGGGAATAAAACTGAATGTCTGAGTGATTTTTTTGTTACACATAATAAACCTTCCCTTATCTCACCTAGTGAGCCTGAATATCATGGCCTTAAGCAAGCGTAAGTTTTTTGTAATATTTTCCAGTCTGGTTACAACACTCTTATCATAGAAAGACTGCACTGTGTCTTTCTGAAAGTCTTTGTCATGAGATGTGGCATTGCAACGGGAATGTTTATTGTACTCTGTCGTTATTTATACTCCATCGCTTCCATTGACTGCCTGTCCCACACACTCCCTGGAGATTAGCAGAGTCAGGGAGAGGATAAATGATGATTAGCAGCTAGTCAAGGGACGCAAGAGCTGAAAGGGTCAATATAAAACAAAGGCTGCCACGTATAATTCACAAAGAATGTGAAGTATTGCTATTCAGAGGCAACATNCACTCCCTGGAGATCAGCAGAGTCAGGGAGAGGATAAATGATGATTAGCAGCTAGTCAAGGGACGCAAGAGCTGAAAGGGTCAATATAAAACAAAGGCTGCCACGTATAATTCACAAAGAATGTGAAGTATTGCTATTCAGAGGCAACATTCGCATAGCCAGGATTTTAATGAGAATGGAAAATGCTAACATGTAAATCTAGTCCTAGAAAAAAATATTAGCAACAAACGTACTGAATGGTAAATGTTTTTACCATTAAGCCTGGTACCCTGTTTCTGACGTGAACTGTTAAAAGTGTCCCTAAAGCTTTCATTAAATCACGTCTTCAAAACACAGTTTAAAACATGGTTCTTTGTTTGGAAAGATGTTAGCAAAGATGGCTTCACAAAGGTATAATGACAAACCAACTAAATATCTTACAAAATATTGTTTTTTTCAAAAAGTGTAATGCGGATCTGATCAAACTCTCACTGAAGCTGATGAAGGGGCTTCTGACATCTGCAGAAGCTGGTATGTTCCTTCAGGAATACAATTCTATTCATATTAGCATATCTATGTCATAAACCAGAGTCCCATTAAGTTATGTGCTGTGCAGTCACAAAACAAAAGGATTTTTGTGCCTGTGTCTTGAAGACCTGCTGCCTTGGATGCTCACTTATCTCTTGGTGCTCTTCTGTCACCTCTATCCCGCCTCACCAAGGGTTGCTGTGCCCGTGCTTATGCAGGTGTGTACATGGGAGACAGGATTCTGCTTCAGCTGGAGCCCCGGGCAAAGCCTCACTGGCTTGACTGGGCTCCCAAAGGAGCTCAGGGATCCGTCACCAGGGTCAGCAGCCCTGGCCTCCTTGCCGTGTTCCTATTCCCATGGTGCCCTCTTTCTTTATCCTGCTTCATGGCTGGTTTTTTGGCCATATTGGACTTCTCGCATTCCCAGAATCCCCAAGTTACCCATTCCCAGATGCTGACTTTGTCCTTGGAGGTGAAGGGCAGGGCCCTGAAGTCTTTACAAAGAACATAAGTGTATTATTCCCAATTATTCCATAAACAGTCCATTGTTCCTGTTATTATCATGCAGAGTACATGAAATTTTAATGTTGAACTGCTCCAGACTGTCAAAGTCCTCGTGCTCTTCAAAAACAAGGATGCAGCCTTAGTGTAGGAATATTAGGACATCTTTGTGCTTTTTCTTTTTCTCTACTTAGAAAAGGCAACATGTATTGATTCTTCACTTGAAAATCTATCTTGGGCTAACTACTATGTGCTCCTTATGTGAAAAATGCCTAAATTGTCTCTAACGCCTCTTCCATAACATATATGAGTGAATATTGGCTGATTTTTCTTGTAATTAAGACTTTCAGTCTTGTAGGGAAGAGAGATGTTTGCTAATTCAGACTTCGTTTGTGTATGGGTGAAGATGTGCGTATAACTGAAACCAAGAAGTGCTGGTGAGACTTGCCGTTGCCGTTGGGTTTTGTAGCTTCATGTTGGTTTTGAATTCAGTGTAACTTCTTGCTGTTGCGGGTGCTTGTTAGTTGTTCGGCCTGAACCTCTGTCTTTTAAGGGTTTTCAGTTTCAGCTGAGCTTTATCAAGTTTAGTTATTAAAAATTCATGTATTTCTTGTTGGGGAGATAGGTGACTGGACTGTGGAAATCAGAGCAAATGCTTGCAGGTACTGAGTGCCTCTGTCCCGCTGCCCTCCATGGGCGAAGTGCCCAACTCCTATCCAGCTAGTGCTGAGTTGTCCCAATTTCTTGTTTCTGATTTAAATTCTCTCTGCCCCAGTAACATGAGGATTGTAAATCACAACTGCAGTTTAAATGTTAAATCTGAGTGTCTTGAATGGTTTGCATCTGATGCAAATGTTTCTCTTCTAAAAAAAAAAAAAAGCCATCAGGAAGAAAAGTCCAAGCACTGTTTTGGAAACTAAGAATTGTGGAAATGTTACCTAATAGGAAAAGTATTCATAAAACTGGTTCTACTCTGTGCATCACTTTAAGGGATTATGTTTTATGCTTGCCTTCTGGTCCCTGTCACAGCTCTTGTCATGGCCTAGACATTGCTTCCTGTTACAGAGCTCTGCCTGGACAGTTGTATGGCAAAGTGAAGTATTTCTGGCTATGTCAAAATACTGCAGGTGAATGGAGGGGAAAAAAAAAAGATTTGTTTACCTCTTTCATTATGGTTCTGTTGGTTTAGAAAACATATCCATTTTTAAATAGCCTTTTCAATATCAATCAGACCAGTTGTTTTCCTTCGGCAGTACTTTCACATGAGTTAAGAAAAATAGAGGAGATTAAGAAAGGATGTATAGAAGGAACATCTGCTTTTCGTTTTAGAAAAGCAATACATTTTAAATACAATAATGCAGAGTAGCAGAAAAGGGCACAGAAAAAGGAAACAAAAGACCTTAACAAAAGACACCGTCATCTATTTCACTGAGCAGTTTTGGAAAGCTGTCATGAACTTGTATCAGCATGGCCACGAAATCTACTTTACTATGCTTGTTGTAAGGAGTATGGGGAAAAGCTGGAATGATATTTTAGTCATCTATCCAAAAAGCCCTTTAAGCTTCTAGCAGCCTGTGTGACTAGAGTTTTGCAAGGCTGGTGGATGGTTTGCACAGAAAACCTCATAAGCATTTGATTTTATTTGCATTAAAAATAGTGTTTTCAAGGAGCCTAGGAGTGTAGAAGCAGCATATAGTAACAGAGTCTTGGACCAGAGGAATGAACACGACAACCAGTTGCATTAATAGCCAGCCTTCGCAAGTAGTATCTCAGAAAATTACTTCCTGGAAGAACCAGGCCAAATGCCCAGGTTTGGGGTAGTTTTGTATTTTTAGCTTTGCTTCATCCATGCTCACAGATTACTTTCAGCCTGGCTCATCTAACTCAGATGTGTTAAAACAGATCAGAGCAAAAAAGACATAAACGAGACATTGGTTAGAGGAGAATGGCCCCGTGGGATTTGGTGATTACAATCTCTCAGCAATCTCTGCTTCAGGTAGGTCTACCAAAGAAAGCAACAATAAATTTCCTCTTATTTCTTTAATTGTCAGTCTGACAAACTCTTCTAGAGCCCTGACAATCAAGCTGGGTCTCTTCTTCTGTCCAGTGTGAAGCTCTGGTAGCTCTGAGTGCGTGCCGGATGGGCGGGCAGATGGCAAAAGCAGAAAAGCTGCTCTGTGGGGCTTTGCATTAGATTAAACCAAAATAAGATCTTTTAAGCAATGAATAACTCCTCCAGCACGGGCACCTTGAGTGAAATAACTTACATTTTAAATTACCTGATTTAAATTTGATCTCTTTGGAGCCAGACTACATTCACTAATTTTGGAGAGGTAACACCTAGTTGGAGGTTATGCCCTGAGTCAGTTGGAGGCAATGTGGAGTGTCCCAACAAATTTGATGACCCTGGCTCTGGTAAACAATTCTATCAATAACATTGCAAGAAAGAAACAGCTCTCGCTTGCTCTCTTGACTTGACTTGCTGAAACACAAAGAGGTGAGAAAACGTGTCCCAGGTGTTTCAGTATCAGAGGCTTAACTTTGCACTCCTTAGTCCATCCTTAGGTGTCTAAATCACGTGCAAGTTTAGAGGGCAGTGTACGTATAAATTTTTTTTCTTACATATGGATATAACTGTTTAACTGTAAGGACATATCAAAACCATCTGACTGCTATGTTGCTAATTACTTAAGACTTTGTAGAGAGAGAATATTAATATTTTCACTTTGTCATTCTTTGGAACAGAGCTGTGCTTTAAGGGACTTGAGAGATCATTTTTTCACTTAAGCATCAAGGCAGCTTTTAATACAGATCATCTGTTTGATCCTGTGTTTGTTGGTGCTCACATAAGGAAAGGCTGCCACATTGAGCCTTGTTTCTCACTGACATTTATTTAAAATTTTGAAACATCAAATATTTACCGATGTAACTTGGTTGCTACCCAAATTGAATTTCAAAGGTCCTTATCCTGAAGTTTCTATTTGTGCATACCTCCCGTTGAAGTCAGCTCCATGTATCTCTAATGAAAATGAGCCACCTTCTTTCTGTGGCTGTTTTTCAGCCTTTCTGTGCTTTCCATTTGTTACCATGATTTGCAACAATATTGTGAGTATTATTAACCCAGATTGCAGTCGATGGGAGTTTGGCCTGGTTTTACATTGCAGTACTGCATCTTAAATAGTTTCGGCTTCCAAGTTGAAAGAACTTGGCATGCAACTACTTGTCATTGCCC
>VZSC01004580.1:170180-186156 GCA_013398225.1 Steatornis caripensis
AACTACTTGTCATTGCCCAGTGTTAACAAATACATACAAAACACTCGTGATACCCATATAAACCTAGGGCAAAGAGAAAGACAAAGAGAATAAATGGTTACATGTTTGAGATCTTTGAAACTGAGGAATGTATGAAAGCATAGTCTGTAGAGGATATGTGGCTTAGTGAGGCTGAGCAAGGTACTCAGTCCAGGCCTCAGTGCTGACCCACTGATGCTGTGCTACGTTAGCTGCCTGAGGGATCTATGTGAATGTAAGTTCAGTTAAAGTGGGAATTTATTAGCTGTAAAATTAAAGCAAAGCCATTTGGGAGCTATGTGTATGTGTTTAGAGAGATTATAATTTTACCTCAAATGTTGCAGTCTGTTTCCATTGCCAAAATCACAGCTTTGCTCCAGCAGTTTGGAAAATACTACTTTTATGCTATGTAGCACCCAAAACCAGAGAGAAGAGATATTACCCTTTTAACACTGTCATGACACTGCACCTAGAGTGCGTTCAGCAATCACTGTCCCAGCTTTTCTAGGTGCCATAAAGCCTACCTGTGCTGTAATCAGGTAACTTGAAATGGGTCAAAGACACCAGCTGAAGAAAGATGAGCACCAAGTAATAGTTTCATTTTCTGCAGATTGTAAGCAACTGTTTTGCAGATGCACAGCACCTGTCAGCCCACACTGAGATCTGCGAGTGGGCAGATGTCTTGGCAGCTGTTGGATGAAACCCCTTGCTCAGTGCCAGAAGAAAGATTGCATCCTGTTGATGGCATTCTTAAAGGGGTGTGAACTTGCTAGTCTAAGAAAAATAGCAAAATCTTCTGATGCTGTACGCATTCAGAAGTAATCAAATTTTTTTTTCTATGCACAATAATTAAAAAAAACCCTACCGGAACAATTTCCTCATCCATTCCCTCCTTTTCTTTCTTTCTTTGTAAAAATGCTATCTAGTAGAGCAGCCAAGATATTTTTCAGTCTGCTGCTCATGGGTTTTTTCATTACTTTTTTTATTCTCACACTGCTTGTCCAATACAGCAGCTGGGGAAAGCTATCAATGTAGCATTTGATTAACAATACTTTTGCAGGAAATTGATATGTCAACTATTTTTAACCTCAGGCAAAGGAAGGATCAAACCCAATCCATATTCAATTACAGATGGCAACTTTTTCTAATTTCAGATGCCTTTATAGCCTCTGATATTTCACTGGGTTTTTTCCTTTATACTGTCTGTAACAGTCTTCAATCCTTTGTGATATCATGAGGTTTTGGTTTTTTCAACTGTATGATTGTACCATTAAGGTACAAGGTCTGTTGCCATGCAGTTTTTTCACAGCTTGAAAGAAAACAACTAATACAGCCACTGTAGAAATAGGCGATGATTCTTTCTTTCTCTTTCTTTCTGTTTGTCTTTTTCCAGGGAACCAAGTTGATAAATGTACCTTAAAGTTTTAATTTTCTAGGTAATTAGGAGAAGTAGACCTTATGAAGTGGAAAGGAAAGTCAATAAACCATGTGGTCCTGGACAGGTCATGCTAACAGTCAGGATGTCACTGTGAGGACAGGAAATCCTTAAATTAGAAGCATTTTAGTCTCTAATCTATAAACTGGAATCAAAAGTGGCTTTGATTCATACACCTGTAAGAATATTTCAGGGGGGCTGTGAACTGCACGAAAGACACAAGCACGCTGACAAGAAGCTTGTTTGTCTTAGTGCCTTTTCTCAACGCCTTCAAAATAATCCATGGTATTCTTGGAGGTTGAGAAGACAGGGCTTCAAAATCTCCGAATTAGACAAAATGCCGTATTTTGTAAACAGAGACAAGTGAACTCCAAATTGAACTTAATGGGATAAATTATTAACTGCTTTTGACGAGAGGAAGTCCGAAAGCCAACACATTGGGCTTGAAGCTGCTGAGTTTAGATCAATGGCGGATCTGACCCATAGATTTGTCCTTCTTCACACTGGAGAAAAATACATATTGAATTAGAAGGTGCACACCCTCCTCCCTTGGTGGCCACCACTATGTAGCTAAATATTTGCTTTTTAAATGCAGGGGAGGAGAGGAGAAACAAGCTAATCTCATAAAGATTCACCCCACCCTCTGCTTGGCTTCCCTTCCTTGGCAAGCCTTCGCAGCAGCAGCTGGCTGACTGTTTTTCTTCTGCAATTGTGGTCATGACATTTCCTGCGACTGGGTTTTCCTGAAGGTTTCCAGCAGTCCTGTCAGCCCCCTACCCCCCTTTTTTGGCCTCTTCACCCACTAACCATGGCCTTATGCCTAGTTCCCAGCAGTGTCAGTGCTGTATCCCGATCACACATCCATGTGTGTCCTCTGTATTCTTTCAATGAGTTTCTGTGCTTTGCTTCTAAATCTCACTAATTTACCAAGAGTCAGTTGTTCGTGTAAGGGATGCTGATCAGCCATTACATAGTCGGAGACAGTCCTTCCTCAAGATACCTGCTCCATCAGACACAGAAAGTTTGCACTGTTTCTCAGTAACAAGAAGTTGCTTTCCTCTTTCATTGTGATTATGTTTTGAAGAAGCTGCATGTACTGCTCTCCACGCAGAAGGACTGATACAAAAAACCTAGGTTAGGAACTGATACACAGACCCTGGATTACTTGGCGTGCTGGTACTTTCCCTCTCCACACTACTAAAAGCTGCATTAACTGTCCTTTCACAGGCTTTTATAAACACTCAAGTGACTTAATCTTTTAGTATAAAAGCTTACATGTGTATTAAGCTTTCTGTTAACAATGTCATTAAATCAATATCCTCAGTACTACAGAATCCAAGTCACATATAAGCTGTCACACACAGTTTAACTTAAGAAATGCAATATTGAGGTACAGTCAGTTCATTTTTTACAGATTAGAGAGTACTTTGAAGTAGAGCTGTTGAACATCGGAGAGTTTATTCCTCATTGTAGCCAGTTTCTTATGTGTTGGGGATTTTCTATTCTAATGATGATTCTGTTGCAGAACTTCAGTGAAGTCTGAGAAGATGAGTACTTTATGCAGTCATCATCAATGGCACTGCAAAGCCTTGTGAGGCCTATGTTGTGTGTGTTAAAACATGGGACGTGTTCTTTAAGATAAGTAAATAGGGGAATTGGTATGGACCCTTTTTGTATACACATTACTTATCTGTTCTTTTTCCATGCGGGTGCACACACAATTCTGAACAGCTCAGACTGTATAGCCTCACTTGGTGTCCTTCTTTTGTCTAATGAGTGACATCTGTGTTTAGAGTTAAAGATGGAGAAAAACAGTAATTTGTCCCTTGCCAGAGATACTTAATTGAGGGCAAAACATACATCTGGGATTTATTTGTGTAAAAAGAGACACAGATGAAGTACTGTGTCTTCTTCCAACCTGACCCTGCAGTGCCCTTTCCATTTAGTGTATTAAAAATCAAGATTTATCTAGAGATATCTTACAAATCAGAAATGACAGTTATCATATGATCTTAGCTATTATTACAGCAGATCTTTCTCTCCCTCTGTCTTTTTTTTTAGCCACTGTTTGTCTGTCACAGAAGTGAAGTAATTTTTAATACAAACTGACGATAGATTCTTTCAGTTGCTTACTTCAGGAAAGCTATAGGCATGATGGACGTAACGTTATATAGTGTAATGAGCAAACATTATGCTACATACCCTTGCTGCTGGTAAAACAGAACAAACTCTGCCAACAAAACTCTAAATTAACTGAAGTTGCAGAAGACAGTTTTCCAGCTGTGGTTTATGGATCCTTAGTCTTCTGCAGTTTCTGAGCTAGTGCTCTTCAACAATACTCTGAACAGCAAGAGGTGGGATTAAGGAAAGGAAGTAGTTTCTGAGAGGCACTCTGTATTTCATAGGTGGTTTGTGATTCGGAAGTTGTGCAGGACCCCTGACTTTGTTAAAGCTGAGGCTCACAGTGGGTCACTTTCTGAAAGGAACAGGACGTTCAGAATGGATGGATCTAGCAGGGAACAGACCAGTCTGATGCTGAGGCCTTGCACAAGGCCTTCATAGGGCAGCTAGCGATGGGGAAGGACTTTCATGGATGAGGAAGGACTCCTCTGTACTAATTGACATCATATACTTGGTTTAACTATCTCTCATCACAGATGGGAAGAAAGTGGCATGAGCAGATTGGGGATTATATCAGTGAGATACTCCTGGTGATGAGGGACTTGAATCTTGCCCCGTTATCACTTCCCAGTGTGGCACACTTGTGAGAGTATTGGGTTTTACTGTTTGCTTTGCTCATGGAAAAAGGCTACAGAATGTCACCAGAGTCAAAGGGAAAAATAGAAACCCTCAGCAGATAAGTGGCAGTCTTTCCTCTTCAGAAAGCTCTGCTTCTGTCAGTACCTGACCTGCAATCTCAGCTGTTTCTATGATGAAGGCTTAGGGAAAACAGAGTGAGTCAAGGAACTAGAATTTTGTCCAGGGATGTTGCTTAAGCAGATAAGAAAATTCCATTTATGTTATCCAGAGATGTGAGTTAAGAAGAAGTAAATGGCCTTATCTACAGCATAGCTACTTGAAGTGTGTGGAAATCCAGTATGAATGTGTGAATGTCCTGGCTTAGGCAGAAATGCTTTATTATCACTAGTAAGGAGGGAACTGTGCTACCTTGTGCCTGACACTTGTTCTTGGACTTGTGGGAGAGGAGAAGGAAAATTGCATCAGGGACTTCTTGTACTTGGTTGAGTTTCAGCATGATGAGGCAGTGGGTTCTTTTTTTCCTTCTTTCTCTAAAACAGGGAAAGCAATACTTTGTTATCTTTCAGCTTGACAGCAGAATTGTGTTGCAATAATCCGAAGACTGTTAGTTCACCAGTGGCTGGTTTATGTTGAAGACTCTTGTAATTAAAACATTACTTTAAGGTAGGGTCTAACACAATGTGGACTTATGGATTTATGTATCAGAAAGGATTGAATAGATTCTGGAAATCCTCTAGTTTGCATATTTTGTCTATAAAAAAGTCCTACTTCACTCTAATATAATCTGAATTATTTTGTCATAAAACTGGTATAACAGAGTGGAGAATGGGGTCTTAAAGCTTCCTGAATGGAGGAGATTGAGTTAGTGGCTAAATCTGTTTATGGAAGATAGAAGTTATGTCATTATAATGCTAAGATGTGTTAAAATAAAATCTTGAATTATGGCATTGCTCTTTCTGTTTGATTGTATCATTTAAAATAATCGCTGTTGTGGAAAGAAAATGTCTGTGAGTTGGTCATTGTAATGCACATATTTCAGTGTTATTAATCCTAAAATGTGAGATTTTTATACCCAATAAGAACAAAACCTAATGAAGCCAAATATATGCTGAAGAGTAACACCCCAGTCCTGCAAAAATTAACACATATATTTGTGCTCATACACAATATATAGTCCTGGTTTGCTATTTACTTAAATGGAACACAGATTTCTCACTCAAAGGGACGTGAGTTTAATCCCAGTGTGTGAAATTAAAACTGAACACCAGCCTTTGCACGTTTGGAGTTTGTGTTAAGGCTATGAAGACTGACAAAATTTACTTTCAGTTATGGTGTGTTAATCTAGAATAAGTCTATTGATGTTGTTATGGCAATGAGAATTTAAAGTAGTTGAATAGCAGAATTTAGTCCTTTTTAAACATTCCTTCAGGGTTTATATTTTCTTTCTTGCAGACTCCCAGACAATACAGCCAAGCACTAAATAAGAGTAACAGAGTTCATCTTTACTGTGCATTTCTGGACTATAGGTATGTTGTGTAATTTCAAATTCTTTAATTTGGATTAATGAAATGACACCTAGTTTGTGATGCTATATATTGCCTGTATTCTTGTTCTCTTTCATTCCTGGAAATAGTTGAAGAAATAGAGCCACTGGTTTACAAAAACCACAATCTGATAATGGCTTCTTACCATAAACAATAGGCTGTTATTCACAGACACAGTGTTAGGTAGGTTATTGAGAGACTGAAAAATTTTGGAATCAAAACTGCAGACTGATACAAATCATGCTTATATTGGTTTATGAGTATGTCCACTTGGGCAGATGCTTGGATGTTTTGAGATGGCAAACCTCCAGCAGAGCCATTGTTTTCACTGGATCTGTGCCTGTGTCACAACATCATGTGAGATCAGTATTTCAGGGCTGTGAATTTTGGCCAGTGCACGGAATGGAGAAATATTATACCCTTGAATGCAAATCAGAATAAAAGGGAAATAAATATCACCTTAAATTTCACTCAGAAAATAGGAACTATGGAAAAGCAGTAGCTATTTTTTTTAGCTCTGAATACATTTCATCAGCAAACATGCTGCTTATACTGAATTAATTGAGAAAGAATACAAATAGTGAATTTTGAATTTCATGGGGATTAACAGTTTTTGAGCCTTAATGGTATCAGCCTAATTGATGTAAAAATGGCCTGCAATGCTATGATCCCTCCTACCCGGCATGCACATGGGAAGGTCACTGTAATTGTTTTATTGAAGTTTTGTTTCAAGTATGTTGAACTGTCTCAGCTGTTGGCAGTTAGTCGTTGTTATGGTTACTCACAAATTACAATAAATTAGAAACAGATTTTACTGAAGTGAATTAGTATGGCTGGGTCATTGTTCCAGTACTGTTTTCCATTGGGGCTTAGGCCCTTGAGGCTTTGCCTCAGGATAGAAACTGAAATATGAAATCTGTCCTTCCAAATTAGTTTTATTTGTGTCAAGATGGTCATATTCCCTAGTGCATGGTAGTTAAAAGAATAAGAATTGGTTTCTGACCTACGACAGACTCTCCTTGAGAACTCAAGGAGATCCCAAAGGACAGAAGAAGGGTGAGGTAATACCTGTCTTTAAGCACCAAGAAAAATACAGATCACTTGGTCTAGCTTCAGGACACAAAATAATATCAAAAGTAATAAATGGTTAAGAAGCAGGCAGTTTGGATGGGTGTCCTACAGTGCCTGAGCCCATGGACACCCCATAAGATGGGTGCCTGTGGCTTCTATGTCCCTGCTTCACTGCAGGGCTGTGATAGCACAGGGGCTTCTGGGTTTCTCTGGCTCCAGAGCAAACTCATGAGGATCACTTTCTTACACAGCCCTGGGACCAGGCCGCACAGCCATATCCTCAGTGGAGCAGGAGTTGCTCTTGCTACTCTTGAGGATGAAGTCATCAAAACCTATTGACATGGATGGGTCAGTAGAAATCATGCTCAACCAGTCTGAATTAATTTGACAGGATGAGTGGGACAGTGAATAAGGGAGAGGCAGCAGATGTGATACACTGACTTTTTTCTATTTTGCGAGATTATGGACTTGTCTGATATTATAGTTCTCAGAATATAGAAATTTGAGTCTAGGTGAGTTGCCACAAATTGATTGCGCAATGTAAAGAAAAAATGTAGTTATCATTTATTGGTTATAAAACTGGGAAGAAATCTCTAGAAGACATTGATGTAGTAATCTGATCTGGGCCCTGTTCTGGTCAGTATTTTCCTTAACTATTTTCATGATGGAATTGAGAAGACACTAGCAGTGTTTGTGGATGCTCCAGCCTGAGATGGCTTTCAAACCTTTTTGTCTCCTGTGTAGTACAATGCTTGTCAAATTAACCTGCATAAAGTGCGTTTTGATAGAGATTATGTTACATTTTTTGTGTGTCCTTGCAGCAATGGAACTGGTGTTTGGTCTAATGAAGGTTGTGTGCGTGAGAGTGGGGACCTCAACTACTCAGTGTGTCTTTGTAACCATCTCACTAACTTCGCCATTCTGATGCAAGTGGTGCCTCTGAAGGTGAGATTAAGCAAAGGAGTAAATCTGTCTGTTAAAAATGAAGCATAAATACATCAGTTGCATTTTCATACCACATAAGTTAGTGATTGGAACTGGGCTAATTTTTGCCCAACTCAGATTTATTCCACATCTTTCTTTCTGGGATGATGTTTTAATACTATTTGACTGTATTTATTTTTTAAAACTTTTGGGAACTAAAATGGAGTGTGAAATGAAACATGTCTGTGGTAGGAATTCTTTTTACTCTACTTTATTCTCAGCGTTTTGGCATAATTTCTAAAGTACTAGGAAGGAAAAGCACTAGAGGACATTATACAGTTGACCCTGGCATTTGTGATTCATTTTCAAGACAGAGACAGCTGAGATGCGGCTGTTTCAGGGTTTTGGTAACTAGACTTGTGGAATATAAACAGCTGGGCTTGAAGTCCATGTGAAGCAAGCTCTGCTGCCAGCTGCCCCCTGCCACTGTCTCTGCCAGCTTTCCAAGCGCCTCCTCCCTGTTGTTTCTTCACCTTGTTGCCAAGCAGGGGCTTGTGTAGAAGGAGCATGAGGAAGAAAATGATGCTTTAGAGTTGAGAGTGAACCCTTTGTGTATAGTTTTCTCTGTGCTCAGTTCCTTCGTCCAAAGAGTTATCAAGCAAGCCTCTTTTCAGCTGGAATATGACACTTGACTTGTTTACCCAGGACCTGATGCTTGCTATTCATAGTTGTCCCTGGTTTCAGATGAAGCTTTGATGGCAAACGCATTGCGCTCTTCACTACACATATTATTCTCTTCATGATACCTTGTGATGCCTTGAGATTTCCTCAGAGATGGACCAGAGTGTCTGCTCCCTGCAGGCGAAGTGCTGGTTTGTTCCTGCTGAAGGACTCCCCCTCCAAAACTCAGCTCCAGGCAAGGTCAGCCCCATCTTGGATCTTAGCAGACAAACCGACAGCACTACCATGAGCGTGAGAAATATGTTTTACTGCTTTATTTGGATGTGCTTCTGTCAGGGAGGATCCAATGGAGACAGTGATGAAGCCCTGCATTGAACAACCCTTAGCTAATAAATAGTGAATGTATAATATAAATATTTTCCAGTTAAAATAATAGTAAGTATATATTATATATAAGCATATATAATAATAATAATAATTATAAGTTAATAATTTACAAACCGTACATTTAAAGAAATGTGTACTAATTGTCTGCCAAATTTTTACTCTCTGGTACATTCTCGGCTTTCTACAGACACATCCTAATAATAAAAATTAACAGAATGAAGAAGAGCTTCGGTAGGACAGAAGGACTCCTACTGTCACATTTATCACTGTGTGCTAACAAGCATAGTGTCCTCTGTGGTACAGCTAGAGGGATTTTGTCAGCTCTGTTGACATGGATGCATTGACTATACGGCCGTGTCTCAGGCTCCTGTCGATTGGTTTGAATGATGGGTTTGCTCTTCTTTTAGGCAGTAGCTTTGCTGAGACA
Organism: Steatornis caripensis; assembly: GCA_013398225.1. Classification (NCBI taxonomy): domain Eukaryota; kingdom Metazoa; phylum Chordata; class Aves; order Caprimulgiformes; family Steatornithidae; genus Steatornis; species Steatornis caripensis. Next base: position 179,428 of record VZSC01004580.1, read on the forward strand.
ACTACTGCTTCAAGATGGGCTGCATGTGCTCATGAGGGCAGCACAGAGTTTCCTGCTGATAGATACAAAAGTCACCTTGCAGAGTAAGGGAACTCTAATCAGGGTTATTCCACTGAACAGTGCTGAAGTCTTTTCAAGGAATGAATCATCCCAGACTGCTATTAGAAGTTACTGATTTGGTAACACTGTTAGCACAACTACTCACCTGGTAACCCTGCTTAGACAGTGTAATGCCCTTGAAGTCAGGGTCACAACTTAGAATGAGACGGTCTGCTATCCAAAAAGCTTAATTAATACCCACAGCCCTTTGTGTTAGTCTAACCATTTGAAGATGGGGGATAGCTCGTTCAGGTCAACCGGTTTTTGTCTAACCATTATTATCTTTATTACTTGTAAAGCACCTAATGACCCCAGCTGATTTCCAAGTAGCATTTTTCTAGGAACTCTTTGTACTTATAATAAAATGCAGCTTTGCCTGAATAGCTTCCCATCTTGTGAAATGAAAGTAGCATGAGAGAAATGCACTATTATTAACCCTGCTTTAAAGAGCAGTACACAGGGATTTAGCCAGAATTAAACATAGGGGCGTCCACCAATTAAATGCCGTTGAAAGATTAGTCAATTCTCCACTAGGGAATAGTTCTGAAAGGTCTAACTTTCAAATAAACAGATTTGAGATTGTTGTGATTAATGGGATGCTGCAATAAGTTCTAATATTATGCAATATTAGTAATTGGAGATCAAAGTTATTTCATATGAAAGTATTTGTAATCAAGCTTTCCTAAAGACATCTGAAATGCTTAACTAGGAAAGGCTGGGTGTGAATGTACCGTCCAGCTCCTCACAGTCTTTTCAGTGGTTCTATTTTCAATATTTTCTCCCTTCTTAACTTTTTGGTCTAATGCATTTGCATCTGCCAAAGTTTGTGCAGAATGTTTATACATTGCTTTTTTTTTTCTTTGTGATAATTTAGAAAACAATGAAAATGCTGCTGAGACGTTATGTGGATGTGAGACACACATAATCACTTTGAAGCATTAAAACCTTCCCTATGTGACATAGTACTATAAAAGTCTGTATAAAATTGTTTTCTTTTCAAATGAAACTTAATTCCCATCATTTCTGTTGACCTCTTCCACCTGAAATCCCATTTCTGAACAGAAAAAAGAATGGAATTTATACATTTTTGTCAGGAAAAGTGAAATGCTGCAAGGTGAGAGGAGTATTTCCAGTGTAGTGTCTGTATGTTCCCATTGCAAATCCCTGAGAATTCAAAATGCTTGCTACAGATCTCAGTGGAAGATTGTGCAGGCTAGGTAGAAAGTACACATTCATTTCTAACCTTTTAAAGTTCATCTAAAGCCAATTTTTGCATACACTTCAATTGGCAGAATTTATAAATGCGTTGTAGCATAAAGAAATTCAGGTTCCCTGGTCTGCAGAGCAGTGAACCTGAACTATGCCTCGACACGACTGCTTTGCCCCGCCATCCCATTGCCTGCTCAAGCTTGATGTTACAGCAAGGTGGCGACGAGAGCGGGCCCATTTGGAGTCTCAGGTAATGTTGGCACTAACAAGCCAGTGAAGGATGTCATCCCGTCAATGTCCTTTAATTCCAGTTCCTCTGGTTTGGCTGTTATGTAGCCCCCCTATCAGAAAATCTCACCCCAAGTCTTTGACCAAGAGATAACCTTTAAATTGACTGTTTATGATTATCTTGTGGTACTAATTTTTCTAACCAGTGGCAAAAATTGGTGTCTTCATTGTGCTATTGGCACAAAGTTAAGATTTGGGCAAAGACAAGCTTCCTGACTTTGAGCTCTGCAAGCAGACTGTGCTTAGTTACAAATGCCTGAAACATTTGCTAAGTATTTGCTTCACATGTCTAAGCAATAGAGCCTACTGAGTCAGCTAGACAATTGGAAACATCTCCCAGGTATCCTTGGGAGTTAAGTAAATGTTAAAATGCTGTGGATTTTAAACACATATACATGTTTATTCACCAAGTTCTGAAATTCATGAGCCAAGATTCAAAGGGCACATATAAATCACCCATTGGAATACTAGATTGTCAGTGCTCTAAGAAATTGTTGCAATGATGTTATATTCAATCTTGAACTTTTGTGTATTTTATTTTTCTTTTCATAAACAGAGCTTGCAAATAATAAGAGACAAGAAAAAGAGAGGGTGGGAGTATGCAATTGCCCACATTTAAACAGTTCTGTTTATGTAGCTATTATATATCTATAGCCATATAAATAGAAGTGGATGAAATTTTTCCACATGAGCACTATTTTTGTCAGAACATTTATTTTTTCTCTAGATTGTTTCTTACAAAAAGGGATCTTCTTTTCATGAAAACTGCAAATAAATAATTCAAAATGGATTGCCTGAAAACCAGAGAGGTTTTCATCAAAAGCTGTAATTTGGTACAAAAAAGTGACTTCATTCCTCATGGGAATTCTACTTTGGGTGCTTTATACTTTAATTCTCCTATGGAAAGTATCATTTCCCTTTCTCTCCATTGTACTGTTAAATGCAGCTCCCAGGGTAGCACAAACAGGTGGAGATCCTCTCCAAGGGCACTGTAACAGCTTTTAACCTAATGTATCAGTCAGCAGAACAATAAACCCAGGTATGAATAGTTCTACTACCCCTCGCAGTAAGGCAGGCAGATGTGCAGAAAAAAAAAAAAAAAAAAAAAAAACCAACCAAAAAGAGGAGGATATCGACAATTCTGAAGACGTGTAATACAGATCAGTGTGTAGGCAGCAGCTTCAGACCTTGGAGAACATCCTTAGGGAGAACACTGTTGGTACAGAAATCCATCAACTCTTAAGACCAGTTCAGTGCTGTAAGTGTTCTGACTCTCTCAGCTCATCTTCACAAGATTGATTTTCTTTTTGCTTAAAAAAAAAAAAAAAAGCATAAGCTTTCCATTAATGAGACATTGCAGTTTTTTAAAGAGTTTGCTGGTCACAACCGGCATACTCTCTGAGTTCAGACAAAGCCAAGGTGTTTCTAAGCAACAAATACTAAAAATAAGTGACCTTCCTCAGAAGTAACCTGCCACATAAATAATTGTGGCGAGCATTTTGAATGACTAGAGCTGAGCTTGTATGATAGCTAGTTGTCATGGATGGTGACTTTTTCATCTGAGTTACGCTAAATTTGAGCAAGAATCTCCTTGTTTAACTCCTTGTCTTTGTTCCTTCACGTGTTTAAGCATAGCTTTTTCCACTTGCAGAACAGCAGTGTGATCCAGACCTTGTCAGCTTGGATGTGCTGTGAACCTGCCCCAGTGCCTCCCTTCCTACTAGTGCTGGTCCAGTTCATTTTCACACCTTCACCAGTATCCAGCAGATCTCCCTATATATTTACACAGTTTGTGCATTTCTTGTGGGTATAAATGCCTTTATATATTCTCAAGATTCTTTTATCATTGCAATTTTATTATAAGGTACAGAACTATGTTAATAATTTGTGCACCTGGCTTGAGGAGGAATTACAATGGCTCACATGGATTTCATTTTGTTTCAGTGAGACATTCATAGGAACAAAACTGTAGGATATCTTGAATCTGACAGTGCTTTGTCTTGAATACTTAAAGTATTGTGAGATGAGGAATGCTGACAAATTGTTAGACATTTATGGAGCAGACTGTCAGGTGGGTGTAATTTCCAGGGAGCGTAGAAATGCAAGAAAGTTCTTAGGAACAAGCTGTGAGTTCTTGATTTTTCTTCTTAATCTTTACTCAAAACAGGTTAGATTAATTCAGTCACTATGCTGCTGTATGCCAGCTGGAAGTAATCTTGAGACTGAAATTTGCTGAGATGAAAAAGTATCCTTATTCCAATATTTGAGAGAAAGAAATTGAAGGAGAGGTCACAAAGAAAAATTTTAAGTTCTGGAATTTTAACTTAAATATGACAAAATGAACCTCCACTCTGGTATGTGTGTGCTATACAGCAGTGTGTGAAGAAAAGGAACTTTGAATGCTGTGAACTAGCCAAAACCAAGCTCGGATTACAAGTGTAGATGAATACTACTCCGGATTTTATATTAGTTTCAGCAGGAGCTTGAACACACTAAAGTCACAGTGATTGTGGAAGAACGGTACCAACAATACTGCTGATTAGCTTAAGATACGTATATGCCATTTAGCTGCCTTCAGTGATGCAGGGAATTAGCAGTTGTAACAAGTTTATTTCAGGAATGAAATAACCATCTTGGAAAAACTTACAACCATGTGGTGCTCAGATGTCAGCCTGGCACTGACCTGTTAGCCTGCTGATGAATTGGCCCACGTGGAATGCTGAAATTATTTGTGTTTTTATCGCTCTGCTGTTATGTCTGTATCACGGCTGGCCCAAATTCATGCTTGCTTGCTGAGATTCATTTATCATGTTGGTTTTAACTTGAGAAATGATAGCATTTCTTTGGAATTTTGAAGATTAATGATCATCGGCTGGTTTAAATGAATAAGTAAGTTAATTGAAGGTAAAATGTGACTGAAGTTGAGCAGAATGTTCCTGAAGGGACATGTTCAGCCCTTGTGAAGTTGCGTGGATGTAACGAAGGTCAGCACATGATCAGGATTTGGAAATTCCATTGAGGAGACTTTTCACAACTCTGATTAAGTTAGTAAGATTGAGAATTTTACAATCGCATCTCCCAACAAAATGTATCAGTGGGGCGTTCAGAGTAGTTGTGCAGATATTAACTAATTCGTGTACCCTCCTCTGGGAAACTCGCTGCACTGATCAAGCTTCTCTTTCTGATGGAGGAAACTGAGGTAAAGAAGTCCCGCATAGCAAATCATTGCTATGACTGCACTCTTGGGGGTTCATGTCTGTCTTTCTCCTTCCTTAATCCACAGAACAGTGTTCCAGCTTTTGCTTCATCTGGTGCAGTCAGAACGTACCCATACCGCCAGCTGCCCTGCAATGTTATAGTTAGGGAGACAATGGTGCATTAATATAGCTGTGGTAGGAAAAATAAATAATCCATTTACTTTGACGTGTTTACACTGGTTTATGTTTGCTTCTTCTGGAGAAAGTCCAAGCAGAGGGCACCCTGGGTGATATGCTCCCTGTGGTTATTTTTGTGTAGTACGACAGTCCCCCGCTGCACTGCAGGCTTGAACCTGGGTAGGAGCAGCAGAGGATGGGAGATGATATGTTCCCTCAAGTAGGCATCCTCTGCTGGCACGCAGCCTGGGCACATCTCAACCTGCAATGCCACCTCCTTCACCCAGCACCCAGCGGTACCTCCCACCGGAGGGGAAATGGCTGGTGGAGAGGTCCTGTTCCTGGGGTGGGAGGGACGGATGAAATCGGGAGGAGAGATGTGAGCAGTGCTCCTCTGGTGCAGTCAGACAGAGAGACGTCACAAGGTGCTTCCGAGACAGCAGGAATCAAACCCAACACAGAGTGAGGCACATTTCAAAAGCACTCCAGAGAAAATTCAGACACTATTATTTTATTTTGGGCAGTTTTACTTCCTCTCATAAGTCAGTGAGGCCCTATGCTTCTGCCACGAAACATGCCAGCCATCTGGCAGTTTTTATTTTTATAGTGATCCAACAACTACGAAGCATGCCAGGCTATTTGTACCATCTGCCACATAAATGTCATTTCAGCAAAAGGATGGTGGACACCTGGGGACCCAGAGTTCAAAAATCCTTTTAAAGGGGAAATCGTTGTCTCCCACAGCAAAATAGAGTTTGAGGTTTGGGTCCCCCTCCCCCAAGTGACCAATGCATGACACAACTGTAATATTTATGGCTCCTAGACCATTCTCTTAAATTGGGTTTTTTCCTGTTTTTTCCTCTTTCTATCTTTTCCAACTGTGAAGGGATAAAAATGACTACTATAAAGTTCACATTTCGATGGACGTTTCCAGCAAAGTGATAGTGTCGTACAATCTGTGGTAGAAATTGTTCAGATTTTTAAACACACTTTCTGCATTTCTAAAGCTAGAAATGACTTCATTTTTCATCCCGTTTGTAGCTCTTGTTCTGTAATTCAGAAGGGAGGATCGATCAGTATAGTCCAAGCTGCTCACCAGTGGGCTTGAAAGCAGAGAAGCGTTTATAAAAGGGAAAATATTTAAAAATGTCTGATCTTGCAGCTGGAGCTGTAGAAAACTCATAGCATCTTTAGGGAGCCCAGGGACTTGAAAAAGCTTGGGGATTTGGCTGTGGGGTTCTACTTACAAAAGGAAAGACGTTCCAGATTTCTTCTTTGGGGCAATATATCTGTTTTGGGTTGTTGTGTTATTTTATTTTTCACTGTTATATCTGAGTTTGACAGCAAGTTTTGACAATGTATGACTGACTGAGAACAAAGTGCATCTATTTGTGTTTGTAAAGGCTTTTTTGAAAATGTCATAATATTGTGAAATGATTTTAAAATATGGGGGATAGGTGTATAATTTGTAAGTTTGGAGCACTGTTTTCCTAAATCTAATATTGCAGTTATTAATCAAATACTGCACTCAGGGGGCATTAAAATAACAGTCTGAAATGATAACCTTTTTTCTTACATTTTTCAGCCAGCTGAGGTTGAGATTATATACTCTAATAGGACAATGAAATGGAAAAATGTGGCATTCTCCATTTCTGCTGTTTTGTAATTTTAATATAATTACTTTTCTCAGCATGCTCTTCATTGCTGGGAACATCAAAAGAATAATGCCTTAGTCCAGTGATTTTTCTTTCATGTTGCA
>VZSC01004580.1:189387-234374 GCA_013398225.1 Steatornis caripensis
ACCCTCACAGTAAAGAAGTTCCTCCTCATGTTCAGGTGGAACTTCCTGTGTTCCAGTTTGTGCCCATTGCCCCTTGTCCTGTCGCTGGGCACCACTGAGAAGAGTCTGACCCCATCCTCTTGACACCCACCCTTTAGATATTTATAAGCATTAATCAGATCTCCTCTCAGCCTTCTCTTTTCCGGGCTGAACAGACCCAGCTCTCTCAGCCTTTCCTCAGAGCTGGGTACCTTCAGAGCTGGGTACCTGCAGACTCTTGGCTGCGGTGCAAGCCACAGCTAGCTGCAGTCCTGAATCGAAATGGACGTTTCTGATTCAGAGCCCAAGCCTGGGATAAGGGAGGTAGACATGCTAATTTTCATTGAGCTTTACTGAGAGCTGGGTATTTAATTATCCTCAACTGCTCTGAAAAATCTCAGAGTCTGGCATAAAACCGTCATTTCTCTGCCTGCAAGAGCCTGCTGGACCCGTGCGGGGGTTTATTCTTCTCCTAGTCCTCTCTGATGGGCTTTGGTCTGGCTGTTACTTGGAGAACAGGATGAGTCTGTTCTTACTGGAACAGAAAGTAGAGAACAGATGTACAAGTCTTAAGTGTATGGGCGAAAGTAGCTCCTTCGGTTTCACAGAGGATAATCTGCTGTAACTGTAGCATTTAACATTTCTTGAGAAACACTGCAAGTCCTAGGNTTCCAGCAAAGTGATAGTGTCGTACAATCTGTGGTAGAAATTGTTCAGATTTTTAAACACACTTTCTGCATTTCTAAAGCTAGAAATGACTTCATTTTTCATCCCGTTTGTAGCTCTTGTTCTGTAATTCAGAAGGGAGGATCGATCAGTATAGTCCAAGCTGCTCACCAGTGGGCTTGAAAGCAGAGAAGCGTTTATAAAAGGGAAAATATTTAAAAATGTCTGATCTTGCAGCTGGAGCTGTAGAAAACTCATAGCATCTTTAGGGAGCCCAGGGACTTGAAAAAGCTTGGGGATTTGGCTGTGGGGTTCTACTTACAAAAGGAAAGACGTTCCAGATTTCTTCTTTGGGGCAATATATCTGTTTTGGGTTGTTGTGTTATTTTATTTTTCACTGTTATATCTGAGTTTGACAGCAAGTTTTGACAATGTATGACTGACTGAGAACAAAGTGCATCTATTTGTGTTTGTAAAGGCTTTTTTGAAAATGTCATAATATTGTGAAATGATTTTAAAATATGGGGGATAGGTGTATAATTTGTAAGTTTGGAGCACTGTTTTCCTAAATCTAATATTGCAGTTATTAATCAAATACTGCACTCAGGGGGCATTAAAATAACAGTCTGAAATGATAACCTTTTTTCTTACATTTTTCAGCCAGCTGAGGTTGAGATTATATACTCTAATAGGACAATGAAATGGAAAAATGTGGCATTCTCCATTTCTGCTGTTTTGTAATTTTAATATAATTACTTTTCTCAGCATGCTCTTCATTGCTGGGAACATCAAAAGAATAATGCCTTAGTCCAGTGATTTTTCTTTCATGTTGCATATTTAAAAATTGGATAGGCATTGCAATTTTTTTTGTCCTTGTTTATTAATTACCATTGACAGTTTATTTAACTGAAGAGATCTCTACAGACAGTTTAGACAGCCCTTACCCATCAGATGAACAAAGATAAATCGCCGATGTGTTTTGTTCTAGCATTGCTTTGAAAACTTTCTTTGCTCTTTCTCGCTCTCTCCGCTTCCCTTCCATTTTATTGCACTGAATGTTGTCCCCATGGAGGAACACATCTTGCTGATGTGTTCACTGTATGATTGTGCATCATATTTCTTTTGTCCTTACTGTGCTCGTGCTCATCTTTCCTAAAAATTGAGCACTAATCTTGATTTTTAACTCAGAGCCATTGTTCATTCTTTTGCTATTCCATTGCTACGCCAGTACAGCTTTGTTGATTTTGATGGGAGGAAATAGGAGACTTTCTGGTTCTGTCCTTAATCCCATAGAATTACATTGAAAAAGTTGGACTAATGCTGCAGGATACTAAACCCATCAAATTCCTTAGAGAATTGTTTGGCAGTAACTGAGTTTCACTCAACGGAGGAGAACAAAAAATGACTTTTTATTTTGGAAAAGCACAAAAATATGAGAGTACTATAATGGTCAAAAGAACTCTTTTGTTTGAGGAGCATGAAACAGGACTCTATTTTAATCAGAATACTTAACAAGTAACACAGGCTTCCTTTCTGTGGTGAAAATGAAAGCACTGAGCCATTTGGCAGCTAGGTCTTCTTGCTGACTAAAGGATTTCCCCATGCAGTATGAAAATGTTATGATGTTACACCTTTATCCATCACTGTTCTCTACTGGATATCTTTACATTTAGTCATTCTGTACTCTTGACTTCAGTCTGTCTCCTGTATTGCCCTTTTTATGCCCTTTCTCCCTGAAGTGTGGTGTAGGAGGAATTCATAGAATCATAGAATCATAGAATGGTAGGGGTTGGAAGGGACCTCTAGAGATCATCTAGTCCAACCCCCCTGCTAAAGCAGGTTAGCCTAGAGCAGGTTGCACAGGAATGCATCCAGGCGGGTTTTGAATATCTCCAGAGAAGGAGACTCCACAACCTCTCTGGGCAGCCTGTTCCAGTGCTCTGTCACCCTCACAGTAAAGAAGTTCCTCCTCATGTTCAGGTGGAACTTCCTGTGTTCCAGTTTGTGCCCATTGCCCCTTGTCCTGTCGCTGGGCACCACTGAGAAGAGTCTGACCCCATCCTCTTGACACCCACCCTTTAGATATTTATAAGCATTAATCAGATCTCCTCTCAGCCTTCTCTTTTCCGGGCTGAACAGACCCAGCTCTCTCAGCCTTTCCTCAGAGCTGGGTACCTTCAGAGCTGGGTACCTGCAGACTCTTGGCTGCGGTGCAAGCCACAGCTAGCTGCAGTCCTGAATCGAAATGGACGTTTCTGATTCAGAGCCCAAGCCTGGGATAAGGGAGGTAGACATGCTAATTTTCATTGAGCTTTACTGAGAGCTGGGTATTTAATTATCCTCAACTGCTCTGAAAAATCTCAGAGTCTGGCATAAAACCGTCATTTCTCTGCCTGCAAGAGCCTGCTGGACCCGTGCGGGGGTTTATTCTTCTCCTAGTCCTCTCTGATGGGCTTTGGTCTGGCTGTTACTTGGAGAACAGGATGAGTCTGTTCTTACTGGAACAGAAAGTAGAGAACAGATGTACAAGTCTTAAGTGTATGGGCGAAAGTAGCTCCTTCGGTTTCGCAGAGGATAATCTGCTGTAACTGTAGCATTTAACATTTCTTGAGAAACACTGCAAGTCCTAGGCTTGAAATGCAAGCAGAGAAAACACGCTGCTTTGTGATACACAAACAGAGATATGAGGAAGAACTTGCAAATATCTACTTTTCTGATCCCCAAACTTTATTATAACTTGGTACCACTTCAGAACTTCCTCCCTGCCATGCCTCCTTCGGGCTTCATTTGAACTAAAAACTTGCCGTGTGCAATTTGTAATGAGCAGATTACCTACTGTTTGATGAGATCTTGCCTAGGACTACTTTAAAAGATGATGTGGGCTTTAAAAAATACTAATTAATACCTTGGCAGAGATATTTGGAAAATTCTAATTTTTTTATGTCACAGTGAAAAGTTTTAAATAAGCGGGCAGCCAGCAGGCTGGGCTGGCTGTAGGAGAACCTTCCTTTAATCCTGAAAAGCCCCCTTCGTATCATTTTGTTGTTGATCACTAGGAGCTGTGGAGTTAATGGAGAATGGGAATTCAAAAGCGGTTCTGCTGGAAATGGCTGATAAAGATGATTGCGCTGCAAAGCGTGACTCTCAGAGGCACTTTTTTTTCTCTAATCTTGTGGTATCTGATACGCTGTTGTTCAATAAAAGAAGTCTCTGGATCAAGTTAGACTGTTTTTTCTGTGAATTGTGGTTCTGCAGTACCATTAGGTATGGCCCCACAAAAATCATTCTTGTGGTCTCAGTGAGTAGACTGAGCCTCCTGAACTAAACACAGATGTTAATTTGAAAAAAACATAATGTTATTTACCTATCAAAGTGCTTGGCAGGCTGAAGGAAAACAGAGCTTTGTATTGCTGTTATTATTTAATATATAAATAAAAGCCTCACTGGACTGAAATTGAATTTCAGCAGCCTTTCTGGAGGCAATTAAAACCGTTAGCTTCATCATCCAAGGCCAACTTTTTAATGTCTCTGAAACACTCAGGCNCAGAGCTTTGTATCGCTGTTATTATTTAATATATAAATAAAAGCCTCACTGGACTGAAATTGAATTTCAGCAGCCTTTCTGGAGGCAATTAAAACCGTTAGCTTCATCATCCAAGGCCAACTTTTTAATGTCTCTGAAACACTCAGGCTGCCAAAGTTAATTATTCATCCTTTTCTTAAATGAATTCAGATTGCATTTTAAAGGTGCAGCCTCAATAGGGTTGGCTGAGCCTAAATTTTTCACCCCTGTGTCTCCTCCCCTCCCTCCCCTCAAGAAATGTCTCATAAAATACTGTTTCAAGCCTTTGCAGAAGGGTTTGTGAGTAGATTTCAGCGCAGGCTAGTGCCGATCGTCTCATGGCAGATCTCAGCTGGTTCAATAAACGGGGTAAAATCTTATGTCATTGTAAGTTCATGGTAGAAATGCTTCTTTGAGATGGAAAGCTGACCAAAAGGGACACTAAAATATGACTTGCTCTTGTGTTTAGACATAGGGAATACAATACAATTGTCATGTCTTACATTTCCACCAGTAAACAAATAACTTTGGTTTCATAAAATGCATACGCTGTGTAAGCACATGCAAAAAATATATATTCTGTGTTCTACTCCTAAGTAGCTTGAAAATACAAATGATAGGTATGATACAGTCCTTAGATTACAGGGCTCATTCTTTAAGGCTGTAAAAAGTTCTTTTGGTTCAAGAACTTGTCTTTGATGGGAAGAAGATGAATTGCTTTTCAGAAAGGAGATTTCAAAAGTAGTTACTGCCCTTAGTGGCTAAATTGTGAAGCTGTAATTTGGTATATGGACAAACCCTTTCAGGATCAGCTATGACAAACCTTGTTTTAAGTATTTGAACTCAGCCCTTAATCTGACGTGTTGCTTCTAAAGGCACACACGGAGGGATATTTTGCAGTATGAAAAGAAGAAAATTGTAGATTAGTACTTCACAAAAATGTCCCTTCCTCTGGAGAAAGCCAAAAGAACCCCCTCTGCAAAGCAGAAAACGTGCAGTCAACTGTCTGAGAGATGAGAAAAAGGGACAGGAGTGCAGATTTCATACAAAAGAAGGGGACACTGAGCAGAGAGCCTGTGCTGCCCAGACAGGTACTCTGATCTGACCAGCTGCTGGTTTGTGTTTCTGTAGCCTATTTAGCTTTTTGATGGGTTGTTGTGCTGTGTTGTATATACAGTTGCTCATTAACGTTACATAAATAGGTAGGTCTTCCTTTCTAAATACAGATCAAACAATNTCTGACCGGCTGCTGGTTTGTGTTTCTGTAGCCTATTTAGCTTTTTGATGGGTTGTTGTGCTGTGTTGTATATACAGTTGCTCATTAACGTTACATAAATAGGTAGGTCTTCCTTTCTAAATACAGATCAAACAATTTTTCGTGTGTAGCCTATTGAACAAGTCCTTCAGTCTCCACTAACCTTTTCCAGATACTCCAGAGATGAGAAGTAGCATCCCATTGCAATAATATATTTTCATCTTCCTGTGCAGTTATTTTTAAACAGAGGAGTTAGATGTCACTCATTTTCTTGTTATTAACAACATCATAAAGGAAAAATATATATTTGGAGTCTGATCTGGTGTCTTTCCAGGATCATTCCTCAGGCCATCCGGCTGCCTGTGAGTTTCCGAAGTAAAATGTTGAGCAATGTACTAATTTCTTTTATGAGTGAGAACGAGCCTAAGACAATAGACTATAATATTGCAGATGGGTGTAACTACTGAAACCATCAGATCTTGGTCTGTGCCATTAGCGACACTTGCAAGGTAAAGGGTGTTACAGCCTAAACTAAAAGTGTGGGAGTTTTATATGGAGTAGGAATTTTTGATTTGACTGTCAAAGCTGAAACTAAGAAACATCTGTCTTTTAGGGTTCATAATTACTAACACTCACAACTGCATGAGCTCGTTTTCTGGCTTTTCAGCTTGCTGCAGAACAAGAGAATGACCTTATAAGCTCAAAGAAGCAAAACCTTGTAGAAGAAAAGAATAATTTAATGTAGATAGGGACAAGTGTGAGAATCGGGCTCATGGGACGACTTCACAGATTGCTCAATGTTTTATTTGATACTCTTTAATGCTATTTTCTTTAGTAATAGCATTACAGCCTGATTAGCATTTTAGTGCTGACAAGAAGATTGTCCCAAATTATGGTTTTATATTCCACATCACGCACTAAGTCTGAAAATTTTCAGAAAGGCAAGCGGAGGTAAGCTCTTATCAGAACACTGGAATTTATAGGAAATTGTTTCTTAATTGATGATGTACAATGCTTTGACAATCCCAGCATTTCTGAAAAACTACATGCTTGTTATCCCTTACAGTGTGAACATAGACACACAACATTCAGCTGTGCTGCAACGGTTGGGTTGTGAGAAGTTAGCAGAGACCTGATGTTTTAAATACAGGTTCTCTTCTCTCCCACACTGTGTACCTGTATTTAAAAATGAGGCTTCACACCCTGGAAATCGTTCCAGGCCTTCTTTTCATGCTGTATCCTTCCCCCTGCAATTCATATCACCCACAGAAAGGAGCTGGTTTCACCGGTTGGAGCTGATGCAGACAGGGACTGCACTCTTGCACCCCTCCAACCTGACAGTTCAGCTTGAGAACAGCTGTCGCAGTCTCCACCTTTTCCTTAATAAACAAAAAATGGTTCAAAACTACCTGCAGGCTTTCTACCCTTCACACTAGGCAAGATGAGAATGTGAACTACAGCAACGTTGCTTTTGAGATAGTTGTTACCAGACTGATGCGGGTATTGGTTTAAGAGTGTCATTCTGAAAGCATCATCAGATTCTGGTTGCGTTTACCAAAGCAAGAGCAATTTCCAGTTCATGGATGTGGGGACCTATGTAGGTCATTTTAGGTTTGAATGCATCTTTTGTGTTTTGTTGATAAGAGATTTTTTTTTTTCCTTTTTAGTTTCTAAGTAATACAGGCTTCACTGGGGAGAACTTGATACTCCTTGCCTTGCCCTGCAGGGGTTTCTGGAGGAAGACTGAGCTAAATCCCAGAGAAAGACTTTCTTAAAGGCATGTTAGTTATGATAGAATTTAGTTAGAAAAAGACGTTTGTGTGATCATTATCTTCTCTTGGATGTCTTATGGAAAAAAAATCAAAGGCTTTGATTTTTGCTCATTTCCACTAGATGGATCCCCTGTATCTTCTGTAGTTGTATGTGACAGTAAGACATTACCTTACCTTTGCAGTTCTTATCTGCCTTTGCCAATGCAAACACCATGATAGACCACTGTAAATCTAAATGAGCACTGAGCAGCTTTGACCTCTGTAGGGAACATTTTCTGGCTACAGGTGTTGGGAGTGAAAGGCTTGAACGGCTGAGAAATACTGATTTCAGAGTGACTTGAAGCCGGAAAAGCTTCCTCTGCTCCCCTCCTCCCTCTGCAGAACTGCAAGCCACCTGTAGCAAGAGAAAGGGATGTGTATTGGAACAATCAGGAAATAAGGTCCTTGCATTATGACATGAATGTCCCTGATGAGGAAATTGCTTCTAAACTGCCCAATTTACCACACAAGTTATTCCTATTTCAGGAGTGGTCTGTGAAGAATGTCTATACATGGCTCCTCTGGGGGATGAGGGGGGATAGGAGCTCTTTTGTAGGCATTATATGGACCTTTTAAGCTGGTCCAGTACACAAAACCCTTTTGTTTCTGTAATTGATGCTATCCAAATCAGGACAAAGAAACGTGTCTTGGGCTGAAAGAGCTGCATCTTATTTCCTAGAACTGTAGCACCATAGCAACAGTTGTCTCTCAGTGCTGCTGCTGCATCGCTTAATAGCTCTCGAATTGCTGAGCAAGCCACAGTCTATGCTGCTGTAAAATGCATTGCACGTGAGGTGACACTGTTGGCAGGTAATTACAAGAAAAATGTACATATACAGCACATAATTTTTGTCTGTATTTGAAATGATTTTTTTTCTCATAACCACATAGCATGTTATTTCTCTCCTTTAACAGGAATTTTAATGGGAAGTTTATTGGTACAACGGGTTGGATTTGATAATCTCTGATGAAATTCTTTGTTTGGGGGGGAATTTTTCTTGTGTGTGTGTAAAATANTCATAACCACATGGCATGTTATTTCTCTCCTTTAACAGGAATTTTAATGGGAAGTTTATTGGTACAACGGGTTGGATTTGATAATCTCTGATGAAATTCTTTGTTTGGGGGGGAATTTTTCTTGTGTGTGTGTAAAATAATAGAAAATCCCAAACTGTGAGAAAGGATTATTTTTTATTAGATAGAATTACTGTAAACAAATTGGAAAAGATATTGTTCCTTTCATTGTTTTTCAGAATAAACAAATATTTTGAATGAGTTTTCAGCTAGGAATTTAATTTATAGTGAATAGATGTTGAAATAAAACCACAGTATTTCCAACATAAAAATTAAAACTTTTTGATCGACCACTTTTTTTTTTTTTAATGTTCAGTTTATGAAAATGTCAACTCCGTGCAAAGTCAAGTCAGGAAAAATGTTTGAAAATTCTTCTGAGATGAGAAAACTTTTTCCTGCCTAGCTCTGTCCTACTTATTATATATTAATATTGCCTGTCCGCCTCTGTTGGGTGTGTCTTTTTTGTCATTCTTTTGTGAGAACTTGCATGGAAAATTAAAACACACTTTCTGATTAATGTAGGATGAACAGTCAAAACACACTGTCCCTCCCCCCACTGAATCTGTCCAGATTTCAACATGGAACCTAGTGGCAGGCACTATGGAGTTACAGATTAAATGTTCATGAAAATTAAATTACTTCTACAAAGGTTCCTGTAAGTAAAAACAGAGGCCGAGACAAGAGGTTTACGCTCTGACTGCTTGTGCTGGGTCTTTTCTGTGCTGTTCCATTCTGTAGATGGCAGTCCAGCTCCTTCAACAAGCACTGAAAACATGATACATTAAACAAAACAAGTGGGCTATAAATGGCCCGTGATTTATGAGTTATCTTGGTTTGTCAGTTCTCACTGCTGTGAAGCACTTCTGGTATTTGCACAATGATGGAAATTACTGCACCATGAGAACATTAGCAAGTGCCCCGCGAGCTGTGAAAGATCCCATTGCTGACATTGTTTGTGCAGCCCAATAAACTGCTTTAATCTCAGGCTTGATGATATCACAGCACCAGAGAAACTAACTTACTCTGAGGAAATACTGACTTATGAAATAAAAGAGGGAACAATAATGCCGTGGGCATGTGGGTACCCTGGCTGTGCGACTGAGTTTGGAGTTGGCTCTTCATTTCCCCTGTTAGAAACAGCAGCAAGTGACTGTGAGCATCAGCTCATATATGGGTGGACAGAGGAGGAAATGCTGTGTGCAGGGTGGGCTGACCTGTAGTTCTGCAGTGTCATAAATCAATTAATAGTTTTTATTTCGTTTTTTTCTTTGTGTACAGCTAACAAGAGAACACCAGGTGGCCCTCTCCTCCATCACTTACATTGGCTGCGCTCTATCCATCTTCTGCTTGGCGATCACGCTGGTCACATTTGCTATATTGTCGTGAGTAATTTTAACTTAATACCTGCTGAGCAACTACCGTGCAGAAAGCCAAGCAGTGCATTCCAGGCCACTGGCTAGGATTGCTTCAGATGCTCAGGATAAAACAAAGGCTATTAGTTCTACAACCTTCCTTAATTAGATTCTGCACATGTATTTGTAACAGTTGGATGGTTATTTCTAAATTACTTTAATTTCCTGAAATGGAGTGGTCTTTATATAGCAAGCTATTGCCATCCTAAGGGATTTGGGGATTTTTTTTGAACTCTTGGGCATCTTGCAAGAAGGCTGTAGGAGGGCTTGATCTGGCAAGGATTGCAGAATCACCCCCTTTTCCCCTCCTACGTACACCTTTGGATTGCTTGGAGTGTACGGTCAGCACTTCTTTCTACTTTTCAACTGTCTTGTCTGTAAGGCACTGTGTTTATAAAGTCAAGGAGGTATACCCAGAAAGGAAGTCTTGGTAAACGTTAGTTGTCTCCCTTCTGTTCCATACAGCTTGTGCACAATTACATCATATAGCCCACATTCATTTTCAAGTATCTTGCTGTTCTCTGTTAGGCTAGTTTTCTAATGTGTTGCTTTAGCAGGATGAAGGACAGTATAGGCAGTGTGAAATTCACTCCATGGCTTATGTTTAAATCCTCTGGATCTATGCAGTATCATGCCTGTAACAACACGGCAGTGCCTTTAAGTGCTCTCTGCACTGGGAGGGTTTCTGCCACGGGGCGCTTAGGGTCTTTATGCCTGTTTTGTATTCCAGTAGTGACTGGAACTGAGTTTGAGGCCCTGCTAGGCTTCATATAAACACTTCTGAAAATGATTTCTTAGGGGTTTCTCTCTAAATAGAAAGCAGAAAACCTGACAAAGGGCAAAGTAACTTGTCTGAGATTGTGCAGCAGATCAGGAGCACAGCGAGGAATGGGATTCTTGTCTCCTTTTGCACACTAAACCCTGTTCTTCCTACTCAAGAGTTCAGTTTTTGATTTCTCTGCCTAAGCATGTCTTTTGGACATCCTGTTAAGAGGCCAGTTTCTAGGAAAAAGGACTTGCTTGAAACACAGTAAACTGATTGCAATGTTTGTTTGTTCCAAACCCTGTATTATTTCCAAGTCTCAAGATCTGTGTTGGTCATACTTGGATTAAGTGCGTGTGGCAAAATCCACTCTAAATAAGTCCAAGGTTTGCCTGTCTGGCGTTGGGCTGTTGGCATGTTTAGGCTAACGGGAATGATCTGCTCCATTTTTGACTGAGTGCAAAACTGGATGTTATAGTGTTTAGAAAGGAAAAAGGAGCAGAAGGAGCTGGTATTGCTGAAGCGGGACTGAAAACTCCTCAAGAAACTGGAGGAAAACAGAAAATTTGGAAAGAGAGCTTGGACCCAGCTGACTGTCTCAGAGTTAAGCACCCCACTTGCATACAGGATCATTCAAACTGCCAATTAAAAATAATTTGATTAGGTTTTCACCAGACAGCAGGGCCTCATTAAACAGCTGAAGCGAAATTTTGCAATGTAGTGTTAGATGACCATGAGGTAAGTGGAGAGGAATCTGGCAAGTTCTTTGCTACTCCACGTACTGGCAACAACGGCCACTTCCCAGGAGGGCAGTCCTGATTGCCTTCCAGGTAATGATGTTCCAGTTTGCGACTACGTGAAGTTCCTTATTAGAAAGTCGTTGGCACCAGGCAGCGCAACCTGTCTCTTTGAATTACTTTTAGAACATCGATACTTTGTGCCTTCTCCCTCTTCACTCCCTTCGAATGGAGCCCTGGCTACAACAGTGCTGAAAGAGCAGGGCTTGACAGCAAGCCATCGTCTGCGTTGTGCAGTCTGTGTCACCCTGCCGCAGGGGGCGCGCGCAGTGTCCCACCAGCCGTTGCAAAAGGTATCATGATGCAGTGTGACACAACAAAAAGACGGGAGTGCGTACTGTTGTGTGGAGGAAGCACTGCCGTTCACATAGCCAAATGGTCCAGGTCTCCTGAAATCATTAAAGCTGTCGGTAGGGGCTGGCAGGCTCTGTGGATTGAAATAGAAAACCTGTTACCACTAGTACTCTTCTTTTTTAAAAGAGAAGAATAAAATGATGCATAAGACCTGAAATGTGCAGATAAATGTTTTTGTTTTCTACTTCCTATTTCTGGATGAGAACAGAAACACGAGGTCAGAAGACTCCCAGGAAAGCATGTTCTTGTCAGATTTCCAGCCGTTTTTTGCAAAGCCGGAAGAGATAGGTTCAAATGATGTTGTAATCAAGGTCAGGTCTCTGTCAAGATAAGCACTAAATAGCTATAGTTCCTGTGCTCAAAAACTGGTAATAGTAAAGCAAAAATTGTAACCAGAGTCTTTTCACGATCACTTATTTCTAATACAGGCAAATACCAACAAAATAAAACAAAAAATTCTGTGGGACAGTGTTGGCTAGATGGTGCAAGATGCAGTTTGCTTTCTGTGAGGTGCAGATCTGACTTCCTTGACGGTTCAGCACCATTCAGGATCGAGCGTTTTTTTAATATTCTATCACAAGTCATTAGCAGAGCTAATTAACGTGCCAATCGGTCTTTCTGCTGCCTTCAGGACAGCAGCAGAACGTGCAAGAAACCAGTTAGGTACCACTCCATCCTGGTGGAAGGAGTGCTCCAAAGACATCGTGACAGCCCCACCAAAATGAGTGACCAAAAGCCAATCAAAATGCTTGCTGATAAATCATAAATATGTTCATTCTTCTGGGAATGCTGTTTTATTCGTGTGTCTTTCTGTCTTCTACCAGGTCTGTCAGCACCATCCGCAACCAGCGCTATCATATCCACGCCAATCTGTCCTTTGCTGTCTTGGTGGCTCAGATCCTGCTTCTCACCAGCTTTCAGTTCAGCCCTGGAACGGTGAGTGCTAGAGAGTGTGATTGGGTTTTTTTTGCAAGGCACCTCCATGGAACGAATGCAACGAGCCACATGCAGCAAAGTGTCTTGTATGAGAGATCTCCTATTTTTAACTTGCCTTAGCCAAAAATGACATCCTACAACACTGGATAAAGCCTTCTGTGCATCCAAATAGTTATCATAGTATCCTGCCACATCTGGATGTTTGTAAAACATGATATGCACCTATCAAATGGAAAAATCAGCATAGTAATGGAGTACGTTTCAGCTGTGTGTTCAAATGGTATGGCTGATTTCCGCCTGACATGGTTTCTGCTTTCTCTTATCCATGCCCTTTATTGAAAACTGTAGAAATTCTGTATTGGAGAAAATTGTATGAATTTTGTATTTGGTTAAGGTATTTGTATTTCTGTTAAGGTTTTGGGTTGGGTTGTTTTGGGGGGGCAAGTGTTGGGTCTTTTTTAATCATCTGTTCTCTGATATGGTACAATTTGACTTTTTTTTTTCCACATAATCTTATTCCTGTTGG
Source organism: Steatornis caripensis (assembly GCA_013398225.1). NCBI lineage: Eukaryota > Metazoa > Chordata > Aves > Caprimulgiformes > Steatornithidae > Steatornis > Steatornis caripensis. The sequence goes on from VZSC01004580.1 coordinate 202,562, forward strand.
AAGGTAATGACCTTCCTGATGAAGACTGCGGCAATTTCTTCTGCTTTCTTGGAGAGCAAAACAGAAGGTCTTTGTCTTTTGCTCATAACATTTTATTTGTGTACTGGAGTACGCTGTCTTTCTGAACAGCAGATGTAGTGATCATGATCTCTGCTCTCGTAATTTAGATGATTTTGAAGTATCATTCATGTTTATTTGACCTGAGTAATAATCAATGAGAAAAGTATAGGAACTATTGCTTAATTAGCCATACATGGCAGAAAGCGTTACCTCTAAGTATCGCTGTGTAAGGGTCAGGATCCTCAGTACTGTAAAACATGTATATACTTCTCTGGGCATCTATGGCAACCACTTAAGTGAATGACAAACACCTGCATATTGCTTACGTGGTAGTTAGCTCTATGCATGTATAGGGTTTTCCTGCCTGATCACATAGACTGGAACTTGAAATTACAGGCTGATTTTATGAATCTGCTACTGCAGGTGGGAATTCCTTATGCGGAGTTCCAGGATCTAAACCATTAAAACTGGCATCTAAACCAGCTGGGTTAGATTAACATGCGTGTGTCAAGTTAGCGGTATTACATATCAGTAAAACCAACTTGTTTCCACTGTTGTGCTTAAAAAATGCTGTTTAAAGTAACATAAGGTCTGTTGATGGAAAGTCCCACCTGCGAAAAGCCGAAACCCCCCTGATTTTAAAATAATCTTCCAGTGTGCTCTGTTTTTGTAATGGTCAAAACGTGGCTACTTTTGTGACCAGCTGCTGCTCCATATTACTTTTGGCAAGCAACGAGCAGTTTCTATTAATCTTTTATTCTTTTTATTCTCAGTACAAGTAAATATGAGTTTGCACACTCTTATTTTGTCAATACAACAGCTACTGAAATTTATATTCAGCTCAAATGGGATCCCTTGAACTTCTTTTAAGTTTATAAATAACAATAATGTCTAGTTTTAGATAGGCTATTATTACCTAAGGATCTAAAAGCACTTTGTAAAACTAAGTTCGTACTCTTTTGCTGTTTAACATTCAGGTATGTCCTGAATGAGTAAGATAATGTGCAAGGGAGAAAATCATAGGGAATGGTTTAGAATGAAAATGAAATGGAGACAGTAGAAAGCAGCAAAAGATATAACTTGAAACTGAAGACAGCGGAAACCAGGCATTAAAATAATCCTCTCTGAGTAAGTATGGAGTCAAAACTCTGCTGAAAGGACATAGGCTTGAGGGCACTAAAACGTTCACTCAGCATAACAGTGTTTTATTCTCAGTTTTTCCTTTTTCATCCATTCCAGATTTTCAGACAGTCCAACCGAGTCCCTTCTGATAACATGTAAAAGGCTCTTTATACCTTATCAAGGGCAGCATCACCTCCAGTCTTTTAAAATATTGTGAAATACTTGTTGCGTTTTCTGGTTTTAGGTGGATATAGGTAGAGCCTGTGTTCTCCACAGACCTGTCGCAGCATCCACCTACATTTATAACGTGCCTTGCCCACACACTGATGTATTGCTTTTTTAGTTAAGCAGACACAGCTAAACTTGTAAAATGCTCACATAGACTTAAGTTGCAGTTTAATAGATGCATGTTTTCATTTCTCTTAAACCTATCCAAAACTTGCTTTAGTTAAATTGAATCAGCAGCACACAGAAAGCAAGACCTATTTTATGCCACAGACTTTCTGAAGTGAAACACTCCACATAATCCTTGGATATTTCAGCCCTATCCCTTCTGTAACAGCAGTAATGGTANCTGATAACGTGTAAAAGGCTCTTTATACCTTATCAAGGGCAGCATCACCTCCAGTCTTTTAAAATATTGTGAAATACTTGTTGCGTTTTCTGGTTTTAGGTGGATATAGGTAGAGCCTGTGTTCTCCACAGACCTGTCGCAGCATCCACCTACATTTATAACGTGCCTTGCCCACACACTGATGTATTGCTTTTTTAGTTAAGCAGACACAGCTAAACTTGTAAAATGCTCACATAGACTTAAGTTGCAGTTTAATAGATGCATGTTTTCATTTCTCTTAAACCTATCCAAAACTTGCTTTAGTTAAATTGAATCAGCAGCACACAGAAAGCAAGACCTATTTTATGCCACAGACTTTCTGAAGTGAAACACTCCACATAATCCTTGGATATTTCAGCCCTATCCCTTCTGTAACAGCAGTAATGGTAGGGCACAGTAGCATAAAGATCTTAAAGTTGAAAAGCACAATGTACATACCATCTGCTACACTTTTATTTTTATTGTTTTAACCTCTTGGGATCAGGGGTGTTGTGATTCATCCTTTTGTTAGTCTCATGTCCTTACCTTCTGCACTGTTCTCACTAGCTTTGACATCAGTTTTAATACCTTTATTTGCTGCTTTAATTGGACTGCTAAATGGTAGTTTACAAAAAGAGGGAGGCAATATTTACACTAGGTGTAAATTTCTTAGTCTTCTGCTCCTGTCAAAGATGGGTATATCTAGTGCTAAACAGTTTATGAGTGCCCTTGCTTGAGAGGACGCGTGGTACCACTTTGAGTAAGTACAGTGCGATAGAGAATGGCATCATAGAAACAGGCCCTGAGCTGGCATCACTTTTTTGCATGAATGTATTAGACTCTCCATTCTTTTCCCATCTCCATCTCTAGCGATATTTGTTTTTTGATTCCAGATATACAGTAATCCCCTAGTAATTTCAGATGTGTTATTTAATCATTTACAATTCATACTACGGCAATTTTCCTATTGTAGAGTAGGAGTAATTTTTAACCACAAAACACTATTTCCTCAAATAGGACTTTGATCTTTCTAATACATCCAAGCACATATTTTTAATTTTTTTTTCTTTTAAAGCTAGTCCTTGATACCCAGCATCAGTAGTGCTAAAACAGTAGTCCTAAAGGATCGTGCCATATTCCAGGGAGGCAATTATTCCTGAAACCAGGATATCTTTCTTCTAGAGAAAGCAAGTATCTTCACACACAGCGGTTTTTTCCTATGCTGCTAAGTCCCTAAGATATCTTTGCTATCCGCATGCCAGTCTAATGACTGCCCCTAGACTTTCAGCAATAGATGGATTTGTTTCTTCAGGGAGGTTTGCGCTTAGTAAGTCACTCTCTGTTATAGACTAGGGAGCACCATTTTTTAACAGAATCGCAAACAGTAGTGGGAATTTAAAAATAATTAACCATCAACACTTCTTTAGGCTGCTAAAGCCTTCCAAAGACCTGAGTGTATTTGTGGGAGAAAATGAAGTATTATTTAGACATAGGAAAATTAAAATCGAAGTCTAGTGTGTTAGGCAGCACTGTGTTGTTCCAGTACAACTGGAAAATTTAATGTGTCTACTATTTGCAGTTCTGCATCAATGTATTGAGCTGTTTCTCACTCAGTACTCCTACATGGCATTGCTTACAACACTTCCAGATAGAGAGATGAAATGAGCTACTTTTGTTTATTATATATGTATCTGCAGAAATTCCAGACTGTGTATCTAAGCAGCACATAGGTTGCAGGAAGGACATTTTCAGAGGGTTCTGCATAATGCAGTAAGATTGCCACTTGAATCGAAAACACTGTTATAAATTGAATTTAGAAAATGTATGCAAATTTACCTATCTGTTTTAAGACTGTCCTCAGTAAACAGGTGACTTGCTTTTTGAGAGGCCTTTCTCAGAGTCTGCTTTACGTTCTCAACAACTATAACATGGTAGGCCTTGCTACTGGCTGGACAGATTTTTCTATTTCCACAGACACACAAGTAGTCAACCGTAAGAGTAACAGTAATGAGATCTGTCTTTTTACAGGTATTCTACTAAAAGTGGTGTGCATTACATGGCACAGAAAGGGACACCTGCTTGTTTGTAATATGTAAAGTCTGAGCTTTTCAATGCCTGTTTCAAGAAGGCAATTCTGTCATTTAAGAGTATCTTCAAACTAATAATTAAGGCACAAATACAGAATAAGTAGCAACTTTGCTATGGATGTTATGTTAAAATCTGCAATTTGGTGTTATACAAAATTATATACAGACCAGCCTCCTGCTACTTCACTATGTTTTATTTTTCTGCTGGTTTGTGAGTCATATTGCTTGGCTACTCAAAAATTGGAAAGCATCCATTTGAAAGAACTAGCTTGTAAGTCAGCTTTATGTTGCATTTCTGTTTTCATGGGTTAATCTGGTAGAAATCAAAAGGCATTAAAATGATAAAATTAACTGGAAAGGTTTTCACGTTTTTTGTCAATAAGCAAGTCTGGTTTAGTTATATGTCACAGAACATTGCAGAATACTAAACCACTTACAAATCTCACTTACATGAATTAAACCCAAAGTTATTGCTGTAATACATGTAATCACAGTGGATTTGCATTAGAATGTCCTTGCTCTGGCACAGAACAGCAGAGTACAAGTGAGAAGGTATAGAAAAGCTTCAATTTTCATTATATTATCAAGTCCCAACATTTCAGTTTTCATTAGTGTACAAAATCCCAAAACATCAACAAAAAGAATAAAATGCCAGCACAGGGCAGCTAAGCTAATGCAACGAAGAGAGATAATGATTAGCATGTGAAGACCACTATGGCAGACCACTGGTTCCTGCTGGTAATGCTTCCTCAGCACACAGACTCTACCTGCCTGGATACCTAATGTGGCTTGGCCAGGTGATGAAGGGAAACCTTGAAGAAAAAAAGAATAATCTTCCCACTTACATAGACTGCATGCAAGCAATGCCTCTGAAATTCTGTAGGTGTCACAGAAGGAGTGCTACAACTACAGCGCAGAATGACCATCATCAGTATGCTACAAGAAGCAAAGCTGAGATACAGCTGGGACTTGTTCCAAGAATCTGTTTAAAATGTGCCTTAACTGAACACAAACCAAACAAGGTTATCTTGTGGTAAGATCATTGGCAGGCACATCTGTTCAATTACTGTATGATGAGTGAAACCACTTGTGGTGAGACATCCTCGAAAAGCAATTAGTGGAGAAAAGAGAATGTGCTGCGCGAATATGTGAGGAGTAGGGAAGAAGAAAAGATTAGGTTTTCCAATTTGCAAGGTAGGCTGATAGGAGACCTAGAGAAAAATGTAAACATCTCTTTGAGGAACAACTTCAGGAAAAGCCAGGTTCTAAGCTCAGACTGCATTTCTTGTAGCCCACAGTGGGCCATAAGCACTGGGGCAAGTGTAAACAGCACTCAAGAGGGTGTTGTTTCTTCTTGCTGCCCTGCCTTGGTCACGGCATTCCTCATTTTTGGGGCAGCATTTGTTTCACCTCAAAACATATTATAGTTTAAATTGAAACAGTTAGTTGAGTTTACACCAGGTGGGCTCACTTTCTAGACAGTATGTTGCTGTTGCTTAAAATTTCATATTGGCTCCTATTTCCAGAATGTTGATAGCATGTAGTGAATAAAGGACTATCAAGGAGTATTCAAATTGTCTGTAAATACCCTGCAGAGAAGACTTTAAGTTCTTTGTCTTAATCACTAAATGTGTTCTTGTCACGTATGGCTTCATACAGAGTTGGTACATCAGACTATGGAAAATTGAGAATTCAACAGGTGGGCAAACTAGATGCCCATTATAGAGCAATTAGGACTCAAGAGGCAATGATAGCTTGATGTAATTTTTTGAAATGTCTGTATTAGTATTGCTGATGGAGGAGCATATAAGACTTTAATGAAATTTCTAACCAGGACAGACAGACACTGGAATACAATGTGATTTAATTTGTGTGTTATCCTATTTTTAAGATGAAGAACAGCAAAGTAGGATAGCCACATGGCAAAGTGTAACTACAGAGCAGGTTCAACATGGCACCTTATTTTAAAATTTCCATGTTTTCCTCCAGCTCAACTGATGCACTGACTTTCTACCAGTTCTTCTAGAAAATGAGGCATGAACCATGTTGTTTTTTCTACCGTCACAGGGGCAGGGTACAGGACAATGCCTATACCCCCAAGTCTTTGACTCTTCTATATTTATTACAGGCTCAGCAACGGGATGTCAACCCTTCAGTTCTGCATTCTTAAATATCTTGTAGACTTTAGTAGGATTATTGCTCCTACTCTTAAAAATAATCAGTTTAGATTTCCACATAAAGTTTGTCAATGTTTTTTTTTGTTCTTTGTTAAAAGGTAAGAAGATTTTTTACCCTGAAGCTATCTGAAAATGCTGTGGAAAATTAAAATTCTCTAGTGATTTGTTTTTAAGACTGTTTTACTCCAGTGATTTAGTATTTAATGTCTAAATGCATACAAAAATTTTTTTTTAAAAATTGGAAAACCAATGTGACTGCATCATGAAGAAGTAATGTATTATTTTTTGTTCTTAATTTAGATGCCTTGCAAGATCTTGGCCATTCTCCTTCATTTTTTCTTCCTGAGTGCTTTTGCGTGGATGCTGATGGAAGGATTTCATCTTTACAGTATGGTGATCAAAGTATTTGGGTCAGAAGAGAGCAAGCACTTATATTATTATGGAATTGGATGGGGTAAGCATTCAGTAGCTGCTTGCTTTAGGTCTCCTCACTATAGGACGAGATTGCATTCAGAAGCATGTGTAAAATTGTCATCTTATGGTCATCGCTTGCCTTACTGAGAATAGGTCTGTTGGATAAGAAAACACATAAGTTTTCTGACTTTAATCAGACTTTAAAATGTATAGTCCCAAAACTTAATTCCACTGCAATGAATTCCATCACCTCCCTAGGCCAGATCAGGTCCTTAATTACCAAATCAATAGCAGGAGTGTGGGAGGGAGGTCTCACTGCAATGGTATGTTCTTTTTTTGGTTCTAACTCACAACACTGGCTTATTCTATCTGTATTCTTCAATCCGTACAGAAAAAATGGTTGCAGTAGCGCAGGAGTATCACAAGACTTCATTAGCTGATGTTTTGTGCCTTGAAATTCTTAAGTGAAAAAGGCCGCATGCAACCTCAATATTACTGTTAAGAGAGAAAGAGTAGTCCTATGACACAGGAATCTCACAGATAACGATTCACAACTTTTTAAATGCGGTAATGGGAGTATAACCTGTGCGTATATTGCAGACTTGAAACCGAATATTTTGTCCAGACTCTTCACAGCAGATGAAAGCTAGCTTGCTTTCACTGTCCTGGAAGTACAGCAGTGATGCTTGACAAACCTCTGCTTTTAGAAGAAGAAAACCCCATACATCGAGTTAAAAGGAGATATGTAAAAAGATAGAAAAGGAAGATCTATGTAATTACAGATAATTTCAAAATATGTTAGAACATGCATTATCTTTCCTCCCACAAATTAATTTGGAAGCTGAATGAAAATGAATTGTACCAATAATACAGACCTACTGGAGTAGTGATTGGAATATTTAAGGCCTGTTGGCACCATGCAGATCTGGGTGATAGTAATGCTGTTCATTTTTATGTATATATATTTCAACAGGTACCTACTTGTCTTTTTTTTAACATGGCCTTTTTATTCTGTACATCATGCCTCTTTTGTTTTAAAATCTCCTTCTTAGCAGTTCTGTAATAGTTCTGGACTATTTGATACAGTCCTCTGGTGAACACGATATCTGCTAAATTGAGGGGACAAACTGCAGTTTGGTTAGTTGGAAGTTTTTTCTTTGCCCTCACTGTTTCTCTGTGACAGGTTCAAGAGTATCACACGCATGTGTCCTTATCCTGGTTGCTTTAAGATAGTTTTTCCTCTTAAGGAATGGCCAATTTGCATGCCAGCAGTATGCATCTTAAAGCTTTCAGTTGCTGAAAACATTTGAAAACTGTTTTGCTGAGTTTTCAGCAGAGTTGTGTAAAATATTTTCAGCAAAATAGTTTTCCTTTATTTTTCCCAAAACACTACGCAAACCAGACTAAATGGAGTAATGCACATAGACCCAAAAGTAAGGGAACCTAGACAGGCTGAGGGTTGGACATTGGAGATTTGTAGATTCTTCTGGAATCAGTGCTAAATATAGAGAAACTTGCTAATGTTCGAGTCTTGTGGATTTATTTAATCCAGAGCTCTTGGAATACAAATCAAACCAAAGAAAGTGTTCTCATAAGCCTTTTAGAATTTTTTCTTCTTCAGAAATATGTAAAAAGCCACAACAGTTCATAAAATAATAACTGGCATGTAATTCACTGGAGTATTTGCTTATAGCAATCTACAGTCAATCGTTAATTACCTTATGAGTATAAATTAATGATTTATATATGCCACAATGCCCCTTTACCCTTTTTTTCTGGCATTTTGTGTAAGGTTTATTTATTGTAAAATGCAGTGATCTACAAAGTGATTTAGAAGACACAAGGATAAACATGGCATCTGACTGCGATATGACTAGTACTAAATATTGCATTTCGCCTCATTTTATTGCAAGATGATTGCTGCCACTCAATTAGTAGTAATTAGCACAATGAGTGCATAGCCTATTGATACATAACCCAATGGAATGTTAAATGTGGTTACTAAAAAGTCTCTTCAGTGGTGTTTTGAGTAATGCTTTGGATGATAATCTCACTGGCCCAACAGTAGGTATTTGTCATCAAAATAGATGTACGTAGCAATATACAGAAGGCACCAGCAGTAGAGTTTCTGTATCAGTTCTAACAATGCTCTTCATGGAAAGAATTGTGTAAAAAACCTGGTGGCAAGCTGTTTCCTAAATGTAGCAAAGGTACTGTTGGAGGCAGATACTGGAAGATGTCATCCATGTAACAGTAATACATTTCTCTGTAAGCCTTTCAAAAGCCTTTTTTTGGCAAATATTTTAAATTTGGAAAGCATGTTCCAATTATTGTTCCTGCAATGACTTGGAAAAAAACAGGTTTTCTGAAATCCAGTAAATCTACCATGTTGCTGGGAAAGTAGTTTGCATTGCTTTATTTTTTCCATATAGCTCAAAGTATTTACATTTGAATTAGATATTGAATTTCCTTAATCATAAATGATGTCACATCATTGCTGCAAGTGTGTCTAAACATCCCTGAAGTAATTTAAGTAGGCAACCTCATTCCAAATTGCTTCTCTCTTGATAAGTTTCAGGGCAACCTTCAGTCAGCCAACAGCATCACAACTCGCTGTCTGGGACTTAACTCTGATGCTCTTTCAGGTGGTAGTAGATGTTGCTGAATAATGATGTTTTTAAAGAGAAAATCCCCATTGCAGTGTTTCCTACTTAAATGCTTAAAAGGACACACAGGTTTGTCAGTTCCCAGCTTTCTCTTTTGTTAGCATATTGGCCCTGAATATGAATAAATTTGTTGATTATAGATCAAGCGACAGTACTGCCTTCAGCAGCACTGTGCACTCATGTTCTGCAGGGTAGAGTTTGGGCTTCATGAACTTGGTGAAAGTGTAATAGAGAGAAGTTATATATATTTCATAAAATTCTCACATCTCAATAGAAGTCTTGCAATGCTGGAGAAAGAGGCTAAAAATGTTTTGTCCTAAAATTAATTTGTTTGGCTCTTAAAACGAGGGTAAGTTTGCATTGAATGCAACTGTCAAAGCAAGTCAAGCATTCTTGTGCCACCCTGAGACCGTAGTAGATATACATTTTCCAGTATCTAATAAAAATGGTCAGTTTTTCACACTTCGGCTTAGCTAATTATTATACTGGCCAAAGACAGTCGAAAGAAGTTGAAGAAAAGGATGTCTTATCTCATGTTAGTCAAAACAGGCAGTTCATTTCTTCGTTCTTTGCTTTTAATTGAAGTGTGAATGTATTTGATTTTTGCAAACTCATAGTTCCTGGAATAATGACAAACCTCAGTTCTGAATTTAAAAGCCCAGACCCATCATTCTTATTTAAGCAGAAACACTGGGCTAGGCACACGTGTAAAAGTTTGCAAAGTCTATATGAATGACAAATCGAAACTTCAGGCAATGAGAAGAGATAGGGACAAGGAACTCTGCACTGAGTATCACTGCTCTCCTAACATCTGTTGAGATTTCTGAGAGATACTACTCCTGTAAAATAAATTCAGCAGCAATCAGAGAGACAGGATACCAAATATGCAGAGTTGATTGAAGTTCCTGTGTACTATCTGTAGGCCCAAAGGTGCTAAAATTACCTCAAAGACTGCAGTTGTCAGGAATTCAAAAGAAGAGCAATTTGAGGAAGGTGATAAAATCCTACCTTTAAAACTACCTTGAGACTGATTGGGGGGAAAAAAATGCTTTGTTGCCTTGGTGATTCAGCATAACACACACAGATTACTGTAGCAAAACTTTTCCCACCCACTCATGTGTAGGATGCTGATGACAGTTTGTGATACTGGAGATTTTGCTATGGCACTTTGGCCTTAACATGTTTTCCTATTTCAGATAATTTCCTTTCCTTTAGAGACCACCTTAGAACGAAGATTTTGTTCTGAGCTGTCAAAAGACCTAAATTTATTTCTTTGCTGTTGCTTGATGTAGTCCCAGACTTCTGCATAGATACAGTGTAACACAGCAGAAGAAAAAGAAAATTGTAGAAAATTAACTGCTACAGAAGAAATGAGAGAATATACTTTTCCCCATGAAGCAAAGTAGATCTTTTCAGTATTGGAAGGAAATATACTTTCATTTGTATTTAATGCTTCATCTTTTTCAATAAATGACATATTTAGCCTTTTAGAATTAATGTCCTAAAATTGCTTCAAATTGTCTGCCACAGAGTTTTTATAGCCTGTCTGGTTTTTTGCTGTGTATAGAAGACACAGAAGCTTTCAAAATACGGCATACAGATTTACAGGCATTTTCCATTTTATTTATCATTAGTGCCTCAGAAACATAAAGCAAATGGATTAGATGTGAAGTTTAATGCTAAAGAAGGGGGCTTCGCTGACATTTATTTTAGACTTCACCCTAGTGACTTTATTTGGGCTGAATTCAGGAAGAATTTTGTCTGAGCAAGGATTATGTTGTTGAGCTTCCTGTGCCAGGTATTAAGAGTTTGTGCCTGCTCTGCAGGCTGCGTTTTGATGCCAAGTTTGGGAGGTAGCTTTGAATTAGCTGCCTTGGGGACCAGGAGAGCTCGAGCTGCAGCAGCATGCGCCTCCGTGTGTGTTGATTTACCCCATTTGAATGTGATGGTGTATTGTTCTAGGAGTACAGAGACACAGATGACACCAGTGCCATAGATCAGCTGCCAGAGAGGTGTGCTAGAACATTTTCCTCGGATACTGTGCTCTGGAAAGCACAGTCTATTGCATCATAAATTTGGTGATTTGGAATAGTGTTGGTGAGCATATTTGTAGCATCTGCTAACTGAGAAAAGATTCAGATACAGTAAAAAGCCATAACTATAATTCTTTCATGGATGATAACCAGTGCCAGCACAACATTAACATTACCTGTTACGGGTGTAGACTAAACTTCACAGCTCTTATGTAATTATTACTGGCAAAAGATTAAGCAAATGCACTTTTGTGTACAATATATAATCCATATGAGTTTCTCAGTCCAGATCAAATCTTATGATACCCTTAGGCTAAATATGGTTTTTCTCAACCTTTATAGAATTTATTGAATGGTTGTTTCTTAAAGGAAAAATACTACAATTTCACTGTAACAAAACCTTGATTCTGCCTCTGTTGCTATCTACCATTTATTATCTTGTTAATGCAAAGAAATGGCAAACACTGCACTATAGGCTGCAGACCATTTTATTCTCACTGACTTAACAGCTCTTTTTATGCAGATGACTGCTCTGTGTTTCATCTGCGTAAGTTTTATTATCATCCAAAGGAATGCTGTATTTAATTTTCTTCTTCACTGCCACTTAAAATTGATAGAGAGTCATACTAAATCCTTTGAATATCCACCATGTGACTGGGAAAGACAGACTAGAAGTATGAAGGAGAATTAGTTGCTCACAGGTATTTCTGCTTCTGCGGCAAAGTCACTGCTGTGGGAAGACGACTTTCATCAGAAGACAAACGGTGCCATTCAACAACATCTACTCAGCAACTGAAGATGTGGTTGGGATTGCGTAGGCATGCCTGTGGGACCTTTCGTTCAGGTAGCTCACATACCCATGGCAGATCAAGTTTCAGCAGATAGGCTTATGTCTGGGCTTAACTGCTCTGCAAATTTAATTATTCTTGATTTTGTTCAAATGTGTGTAGGATTTTCCTTTCTTAAATAGACAAATACGATAGTAAACTAAAAATCTTGCCTTTGCTTAGGTCTTACACAAGCAAGGAGTTATTCCTGACTTGGACAAGCATAGGAGAGCAGAAATAAATTCATGGGATATTAAACTCTACCTTGCAGATTTGATTTCAAAGTCCGAGACCTAAATAATGCCTGTAGATGCTGTTTCTTAACTACTGAGTATCTTTCTTATTTATAAATACAAGATGCTTCTAGACACAATCACTACAGAATGAAAATACTTCTTCCAAAAATAATAGTTCTGTCATTACAGGACAATTTAACAGAATTTTATGGGGATGATATTGGTAAGATTAAGCAGAAATTGCTTGTCAGACAATTTTGTAAAGCCTCCTGCAGAAAGCCTGAAGAATTTAAAAGAAAATTGAAAATTTAAGCTATCATGTATAATACTCTGTCTGGGACCCGGTTATTAAATTCTGTAAGATGATAAAAACCCAAACCTTCACATTTTATTAAATTATACAGGAATTAACAGACAATCACTTAATATTTGAAGGGATGAGGTTTTACTGTATTCAGAACTGTTGGCAAGAAAAAACATCGCTTCCTCTCCCGCTCCCGGCCTGGAAAGCTGTGCAAAAGTGGCACAACGGGATATTGCAATGCTGAGGGCCAGAGACATGCAGCTCCTCCTGACAGCAGGACCATAATTGTCTGCCTTTGTATAATTCCTGTGCAACCCCGTAAAGCTCTCCTCCGCCTCCCAGGATGCAGCACAGTGGAACTGTCAAAACCCATCTGGAAACACAGGCTACTTTAAACACAGAAATCTTGTAGAGCTGTTACATATATATGTTCAAATAAGTTTTGGTTGGGCATCTGAGTGGGATCTGAATTTGCTTCTGTTTCTTCATACCTGTCTTGCTGCTGTGTGTGACGCTCTAGATAACCAGATGTTGCCGTTTCTGTCCTCTTGCCTGCTGGTCACGCACCCCTGTGAAAAACTTGACTTTGTTTTCTAGATAGTTTTGAACTCTGGAACAAGGTGCACTTACTTGGGGGAAAGTGGTTAAAATCAGCCTGATACTGCTCCACAGGATATCACTGCCTGAGTAACGAGAGACAGAAATTACATAAACAAAAACCAGGCTGAAAAAGGACTGTGATTCTTAATAAAATTAGCACTAATTCAGTTTAACTGTTAAACTAGTGCTTTATTGAAAAGTCATTTTGTTTGTCTGATATTAATTGACTAAAACATGTTGTATTACACAGCTGCAGGAGGATGCCGAGTTAGGCTTAATTCTAAAATTACTTTGACCTGTTCTGTTGTCCATGCGAAATTGAGCTCAACGTGCAGGGCTTACTGGAAGAGGTACTTTTGTACTAATGTTGCCACTGACTTTGCCTTTTTGCAGGCTGCCCACTGGTGATTTGTGTCATTTCTACAACATCATCCCTGGAGAGCTATGGGGAAAGTGGCAAGTGAGTATGAAAATGTCTTCACTCCAGGTGCAATGAGGATGAAAAATCTGATGGGGAGAAAAATTTGTACATCTGTTAACAGGGCCGTAGTTCTGCAAGATCCCGCTGAGGAGTAGGGGAGATAGCCTGGAAAAAACATGGCATATTCTTAGACCTAGAAGCCTCAGGTTTGCTTTTTGCCACCGAGATGATGCACGAAAAGCTCCTGAGATGCGTTGCCTATTTTTCCCTTTTGCTGCAAAGGCTAAAGCCCTCCAACAGTGAGCTCTCTGCTTACCCCTCGCACACAGTAAAGCATGGGCTGAAACATTTGTAATAAGATGAGAATAATCTTTGATTACAGACATTTAATCTTTTGAAGAAAAGATGCAGTTAAGCATGTGAAGATCTAGAGTGGATATTGTTAAAAGTTTTGAAAACTAATTGCCTTTCTAAATTAGAAAAAGGATAGCAAATTTAGCTGAGAAAGCACCGTAGGATTCAATCCTACCATAATGTAAGTGAAAAATTTGGAGCAAGGGTTATTTTTTGTGTGTGGTGAATGAGCTTATATCGTCACTGCTGCAGGAAAGACGCGTGAAGCTGACGGCGTGTTTGCCAGCCTCTTCCTCACCCCCAGCCACGCAAGGCAGGGAGGCCTTCAATTTGTCTCTCACTACAATGACAGGACTCGCAGCACTGAAATGAGTGCCTGTGATACAGGGTACAAGAACAACAAATAGCAGATAAACAAATAGCAGATAAACTTTCTTCTCATCTTTCCGCCCGTAATGCTATTTGAAGGCGTGCTGGGGCAGATAGCTGTCACTGACTCTCTGCCAGATACAAATCAAAAGGAGATCCTGCCTCAGATTCCCTGAGTGCAAGGGGAAAAGGAGCTTCTTATTGATTCTCTATCATGTCTTTTAAAAGTCATCAGTCTTTTTGCACTCTCGGTATCTTTTAAAATTAAGGACATTCATAATTAAGTGACCGTGTGTTTCATCGAAAATAATTCTGATTTTTCTCTGCAGCTGCTGGCTTTCACTAGAGAATGGAGTAATCTGGGCTTTTGTGGCACCAGCGCTGTTTGTAATTCTGGTAGGTAAACCTATGGCGGCTGCTGGTTTTTGTTGCTCATCTGTCAGCCACACAACAGAACTAGCTGAAGGTCTGATGTCAGTCCTTGTGCCAGGCCAGTGAAACTGGTTGAATGCCAGAGATGAATGGTCCAGAATTATTTTGTTCCTCCTCTGATTTTTGTGTTTTACATGGTTGTGTATTTGTTTATGCATCTTAATTCTCACACCATTCATTTCCCTATTCCAAGAGAAAAATACAGCCTAAAATACTGGGAAATCCCTCTCCTGAAACAGCCCTGTTGAGGCCATTAATAGCTGCGCAGAATCGAGCAATCTTGGGAGTTTTAGTAATTCTCAAAAAGATCCCCCAGAAGAATAAACTCTGTGCTTTGCGTTTCATGTACACCATTAAAAGTTGGAAGGCTGATTCCACCCCACTGGTGTTTGAAGCTTTTGCTTGTAGAGAGTTCCCAGTAAAGCCAAGTGCCCTCAGGGAAGATGATCATCGGCAGAGTTTGCAAGCAATCAGCAGGTGGAAGGAGTAGGTTAAAAACGGCATGAGCTGTCGCCCTTTGGGTGAGTTCTGGGGAAGGTAACAGGCTGCGCCTGCCTTCCTGCAGTGATCAGGAATTTGTGCTATTCCTCTGGTTTTGGAATTTGGCGTCACATATAGCAGTTTGTCGGGCTGATCGAGGCAGGGCTGTTAAGGCGAGTTTGCCGGGATTCAGGTGTCTGCCCCACGCACCTCTGCCAGCTATAATGAACATCATCTTTCCAGGGGAGAGCACAGATTCGTGGCTCCCATGCTGATACATGAATGCTCTGCAGCAGTTTAATTATGCCCACACATTAAATTACAGTGAGTTGTAGCTTAATCACTGTGATTACTTAAGGAGTCAGGGGTGTTTACAGGGATTAAGTGGGAGATTATTCCTCTTCAGCACTGCTTCCAATACTTTAACTGATCAGGTCATCTACGATTTTTGCTGCAGGTTATAATGTCAGACTGACAGTATGAACATGGAATAGACTCACTGATTACTGAAATCAGGTTGTCTTTAAAGCTCTACTTAGATTTTAAAGGCAGGAGCCCAAATCTAGACCAGAGTCTGCCTTCTGTGGTGTTTAAGGAGGGTCGGGTAAAATAAGATCCCGATGACCTGCATGGAGTAGCATCGAAAGGAGCCACTGGCTGTACCTCATCCTTCCCTAAGAAAACTAGGATTTCCATGGAAAGGACAAAGAAACTTCCCTAAATTTCATCACACAAAACCCCCCCACAAATCCTGCTCACAAGCTGAAGGAAGGAAGGAGAGCTATACATATAGAAGTAGCGTTTACCATTGCATATCTCTATAACTATTTGGCAAGCAGAAGGTGGCTCATTGGCTGACCTTTTCCATCACAGGCAATCTTACACTGCAGCTGAGTAGACATCCTAACATTTGCCCGGGAGACAGTGAAATCAGCACCTCTTATAGGCAGTCCAGCCCAGTCCAGCATCTTCCACCCAAGGTACAGCCTCTGAAAAAACAGGGTATATAAACATATATTAAGAAAATAATGAAAATAGTTGCTATATTGATGTAGCAGAGATTGCCTCATGTTAGCATTTAAGTCAAATTATTAATGACAGCACTGGAAAGTCCCCAAGTGAAAGCATATGCATATAAATAAGAAATGCTGATCACTGCTTTAGAACTGGCTAAACAGCTCTGGACTTTGTTCCAACAAACTTAATTTCTTGTTGGCCTGTACCCTGGACCTTCCGTATGTGAGTTTCTATTCAAAGACACGTAGACATTGATGATTGGAGAGCAATTAAAATAATCTAATATTCAAATGTCTCCTTCTCACATTAGCATTTGCTTTCTGGGTATTGTTCAGCAGCAACGGAGGAAATGAGACGCAACTGGTAAAATCAAATCTTTCCCAGCTCCTGTCCAAAGATGGTATTAATCAAAACATGCCAGATAGTGAAGCGCTTACTCACCTGAGTGAGCACAGCCTTCAACAATTTGCATGCATAGCTGCTTGCCAATGAAAGTACAGGTTTAACTGTCTGGCTCTCACTGATGATACATAGTATTTGTGCAGCTGAAGTTATATTCTTGTAGGGATACAAATATTTTGAGAAAGAGAAAAAATGAGCTCACAAGGTTGATCCATGTAGAGTAATTTGTTAAATAGTCTAAACCCAGCTCCGCCCAAAATAGCAGCAAGCTTGCTGAGAATTGTTCTCTCTGGGTGTTGAATCTACTAGCTGAAAAATGTGTTAGTGCCTATAGGGAAATAACAAGGCTAAACACTATTTTGTGTGTGCATCTGCTCTTGAAGTAATAAATTAGCCACTAGTTGCCCGATCTAGTGCTTAGTGCTGAAAATACATCTCAAGCAGTTTTTGACTCCTTCCATCCACAGTTTCTTTCTACCATGAAAGAGGATTATGCTGTGAAGAAAACAGAGGGGCTGCGCTTTTGTCCTGCCACAGCCTCATAGGGAATATGGACATCAGGGAACCTTAAAACAGAATGATGTGATGGGAGTGTGACTGGAAAAAAGTACTCACAGATACTTTTCTAGGGAGTAAGTCACAGAACCTCCCAGCCCTATATGGATTCCCATACCCAAAGTGCTCTTTTTTTTGTTTGAGTCAAGAGATGTGATGAAAGAAATAGTTCTTTCTATGTGTAAGTNCAACTCCACTCCCTAGAGACTAGGCAGTAGTCTCCTTCTGTCCTGCCACAGCCTCATAGGGAATATGGACATCAGGGAACCTTAAAACAGAATGATGTGATGGGAGTGTGACTGGAAAAAAGTACTCACAGATACTTTTCTAGGGAGTAAGTCACAGAACCTCCCAGCCCTATATGGATTCCCATACCCAAAGTGCTCTTTTTTTTGTTTGAGTCAAGAGATGTGATGAAAGAAATAGTTCTTTCTATGTGTAAGTCTTTTGGCTTCTACCCGCATCTTAAGGTCTGAAGATCACTCTCCCCCACCCCACAAACCACAACATTCAAGCCTCTATGGCATTCTTTTAAGGCAGCTTCGGCAAAAAATAACTGCAATTAATTTGAAAACCAAGCCGATCTCATCTAGAGTGGGCCTGGGACATGTCTTCAAAAGAAAAAAAAGAAACCTTGACAAAGCACCTGAATTTTTGGGACAAGACATTAGAACTTCTGGCAGAAGGCTTTGTTTGTTATCAACCATCTGCTGCCTTGGTGTGTTTCCATAGATATGGCAGAATTAAGGAAATTCTGTGGAAAGTATCTGTGTACAGAGAGCAGTGGGTGTGCTGCAGACAGCGAACAAGCCATTGGGGGGGAAGATATTGGGCTGTAGTGGCAAGTCCTTTCATTCTTTCCCCTGTAAGTAGTTATTTTCCTTGTGGCTTTTTACAAGTCTTTCTGATAAACATCGTTTTTATGGAGCTAAATGATTTTAATTAGCATATTGCAAACAGTTCTGTGCTGTGGGGACATCAGCTTTGTAACCAGTGTTTTCAGATTGGACTCCATGGAACCTGCATCCCAGGCTGAGATTGCCATCAGTGTCTTCAGCTAGTACTTGCTTACGAATATTCTATATATAAAAAATATTCTCTCCCTTATACCTGCTGATCATACATGATTTAGTTCTGTTGCTTCATGGTATTTGTTCATACTTTTATATACTAGTGGTGAATTAGGATCATTTGCGTATGTTGAATAGTATCTTACTCTGCAGATAGAAAAGTGACAATTTGTGTCCCTTATTAGACATCATTCATCATGGGAAAAGGTGACAGAATTGGACCCATAGTGTTTAAAGGCCCTGAAACAGTAGGATTTCTCAGAGTAATTGAAATTAAGTGTATGCTTAAGTGCTGTGATGGGTTAGAGCACAAAGGAACAGACCGCAGCTGCTAAGCTTCTCATTTTTTCTTATTAGCACTCAGTTATGAGCACTTTTACTATTCTAAAATTAAATTCCTTTATTATTTTAAAATTAAATTTCTTCTTACTTAACCAACAGGAAAGCATGCAACATTTTTTTGAACAAGGGGACAGATTGTAAGAAATTAAGTATTAAAGATTAATATCAGGAAAGTAGAAGTCAGGGATCTGTTACACCTTTTATTCATTATTCATTTTCTTGTGTATTTCCTTTCCAACCTCAGAGCTTTGCTCTGATATTCAGCTCTAACTGGTATAATACTACGTGCATTAATATGAGGTCATGTACACAGAAGTCTAAAATAACTCAATTTATTCTATTCCATCTGTACTTGCTCTGGGATAGCTAAGAGTGGAATCAGGCTTTCCAAAATCATTCTCACAGATTTCAACATCGATCTAATTTAATTGTCTAGCTGTGTTTGGAAATGCGTAATGCTTGGAAGTGCATTATACCCAGTAATGATTTGTGATGTGACCTAGCAATGGGCTGCAACTGCAGCAACTTGTGGCGTTGGTGTGCTACAAATGATGTCACAGTAAGGATCGAATGGACTCGCACCGTGAGAGAGTATGTTAAACCTCAGAGTGGAAGAGCCAGTTATAACTCCCTGTACCATTGCCCGAAACTGAAGTGGAGCCTAAAATAGTTTGTGGTTTTAGAGGAAAGCTGGTCAATGGATTTAATTAAGGCAATATGTTTTATCCATTTCCATTTTTTTTTTAGTTCCTCTGTGCTGCCAAGCCTTTTCTTGGCTAGGATGCAACACACCACATCAGAGGGTTTTACACATGGGATTTCTGCACTGCACTAAAAAAGAAACAGAAATCTCATAAGATTTGGAGGAAATCTAGGTGAAACCCCTGCAAAAAAAACTGAGGGAAAGAATTTGTCTCACTGTATCTGGTCTGATGAAGTTTTGATGGGGAAAAGATTTCGAAAGAGGTCCTTTCTACTCATGTAACTCTCTTCCTGATCTGACAATTTTCAGTCAGATGAAGTTGTCACTACTAGAGTGAGCCAGAGCTCCCTGATGTCCTTGGGATCTTTCCATGGGCTCTGGTGGGCTTTGGATCAAGCGTGCAATAATGGGAACTGGCAGCTCATGCTGATTTTGCAGAGGCTCGTGAGTGCCTGAGGTTGGACAAGCTCCCTTGAAGGGAGCCCCGTGAGTTAGGAAAAAAACGCTAATGTTATTAGCTATGTTTTTGTTTGTTTGTTTGTTTGTTTTAAGTAGAGTGTGGCCAGTACCTGCAAGCAAATATATTCTAAGTTCCTGTGTAATTTTAAGGCAAAATAGCTGCAACTGTCAGGTAATCTGGCCTTTCAGAAAAGCGAAAAGTAGGAACTATATACGGTTCCCTTATCTAAATGTTTATTCTCCTGCTTTGAACATTCTGATATAGGTTAAAGCATGATGAGTGTTTCATCAACTAAGCATTCTCCTATTCAAATCGTTGCCAAAAAATCACTGGAGGATCAATTCAGTGGCTGTATTTTGATTTCCCATTATAAGGGCAGTGGAAATACCTCCATGCTTTACTTACTGAAATGTTAACAAAGGAAGACATTTGTAGCTAATCTGCTTATTTAGGCTGGATGCGATTAGTCTAATTTCTCAAAATACCTAAACAAAATTTT
This sequence comes from Steatornis caripensis, assembly GCA_013398225.1. Classification (NCBI taxonomy): domain Eukaryota; kingdom Metazoa; phylum Chordata; class Aves; order Caprimulgiformes; family Steatornithidae; genus Steatornis; species Steatornis caripensis. The sequence continues at coordinate 222,784 of VZSC01004580.1, forward strand.
TCAGGAAATTTAAATATAGAACTTTGGAACTCGAGTGTAATGGTTTGTTGCTAATTTTACAAGTATTTTGATTTTTATCAGCAGTGAGGTCACGGTGTTTCCTTCTCATCTTTTGAACATATTACTAATGCACCCTGGAAAGGATGTAGTCACACTGACTGCACAAAAGGAGAAGCTCAAGGCCTTTTCACAGTTCCTCTGTAGACCGTCCAAAATACCTAGGAAATTCATTTCCAATTTCATTTCTTTTACATAAAGAAATTGAAATTCAGCTAGCAATGCTGAACAGTTTGTACTTTAGAAAACCATCTAATTTTTCTCCTTTGAGAATATCTTGCTTGTTTTTGTGACCAGATCTTAGGGTTCATGTCCAGTTTGAGTGAGAGTTTACAAGATTCTGAGTATTCATTTGTTGGTGCTTATCATTCATAACTTCCATTGACTTTTGTAAAATACAGGAAATCCAGAATTTGAAGAATGAGTTTAGGTTGGTTTTTTTTTTTTAGTTCATTGTGTTTTTGAGGAGGAATATTTAAATATACGTTGTTTAGGCATAGTCTGCATATTTTTGAAAATGCAATGTAGAAAGCAAAATCAAGAATTAGGGATGGAGGAAAGCATTAGGGTTAAGCACTGGTGAGGCTGGCAGGAGAGTGCTGTTGTCTGCAGTCATCAGAAAAAGGAGTCATGTAGCAACTGTGCCAGGATGAACTTGAACTTGTCAGTGAGACATCCACAAGGAAGTGTCAAAAGACTAAAAAAGGCTGTGTCAGGGAAGAAATTAAGTTCGGATCAATGCTGATCAATATCTAAAGGGCGGGTGTCAAGAGGATGGGGCCAGACTCTTCTCGGTGGTGCCCAGCAACGGGACAAGGGGCAACGGGCACAAAGTGGAGCATGGGCAGTTCCACCTGAACACGAGGAAGAACTTCTTTACTGTGAGGGTGCCCAAGCCCTGGCCTAGGCTGCCCAGAGAGGCCATGGAGTCTCCTTCTCTGGAGAGATTCAACCCTGCCTGGACGTGTCCCTGTGCCCCCTGCACTGAGGGCACCTGCTCTAGCAGGGGTTGGGCTGGGGGATCTCCAGAGGGCCCTTCCCACCCCTGCCATGCTGGGATTTTGTGATTCTGTACAGAGAGGCATTTTTTGTACAATTCCCATGAAAAGCTGGACTAATGATGATAATCATTTTGTGGATATGCAGCAGAAAATTGGAGAGTTTGAAGGAGAAAGAGAAGAGAAAGCATAACTTGTTCACATTCATAATTAGCTGCTTCAGTCAACGTACGTACTTAGGCCATAAGTGGGTTTCTCAGAAATGCTCGTTACCACCTCAAAGAATTTATGAAAGATATTTACAAAATATGATTTGGTGGGAATAGGGAAAATGATCTCAAGACAATTGAATTTCACATCTGATTCATCTCTGTAAAGCTGATTGAACAACAAGTACACTTGTAATTGAAAAGCTGTCAGGTTCCACAGGGTATTCTTTGGACAGGCTAAAAAGCCGTGGCAGAAATGCACTATTACACCTGTGCTGGTGCTGTACACCGGGTGATGATCTGCCCTTAGAAATCTAAAATTAAAAGAGTGGTCAGAAGGTTTGAAAAATACCAAGGAAATCATTATCATCAAACTTAAACATTTTTTGAATTCATCCTCTCATCTTCAGATTTAGAATATTTATGTCACAATAGAGTATAATTATTGAGTTTTAGCTAAGCAACAACATTATTTTGAAGTTTTCTCTTCCTTCTTGTTCTGTAGTTCAGGGTAGTTTTGTTCTACCCTTGTTCTTAACCTGGAGCTAAATAGCAGCTTTGTAGCTGATGTATAACTTTGGACAGGAAGGGGGGAATACGTCTTTCACCTTCACATTCGCTCTTTTCACAGCATAACATTTCCTTTAAGTGATAAAGATTTCCTTCTTCCTTCACCTGTGACTCCAGAGCAAGCCCTCTTTTGTTAGACGTTTTCAGTGTTAGTCTTTACAAGATTTCCTACTTTTCTGGTGGGAGTTCTTTTCATCTTATTGATGTTTCGCTGGGCTTGACGTAAAAAAGAGCAGGGCTTTTGAAGTGCGGAGTTCAGGCTTAACATATTTTCCTCATTGCTGTTCTAAAATAATCTTGTGCTTAAATTCCAAGCAGATTTTGGTAAGAAACAGTTGTTGTACACTGTGAAATCTAGCAAGAAAGGTGCTTTCTGAAGTCTGTACACATGCAAACACAGAAACAAAGAGCATGCAGACACATGCCCCTGTTCGCTGAAGTTCTTGTCTAATTTGTCAGCTGGCAGTAAATTATTAGGGTATTTATTTGTACAGTAGGGATCCCGAGCACTTCTTTAGCTGTGAAGCAATGTATCAATCCAGCCCTATCCTCAACAGGCAAGGACTGTTGCTAGTAGAAAGAAAACACAAGCAAAAAGTACCCACTGTGGGGAGAGGGAAATCCATTGACAAGGGTCAGACTGTACCAGTTGGAAATTGGAGACCTCTTTTGCCAAATAAATACAAAAAGCAAAGTTCCTATTTTGTGTTGTATTTGTACAATATGCTCCCAGAGCAGTTTGTACCTATGACACGCTCTTGTTCCTTCTTCGTCTTCAGGTCAATATTGGTATTCTCATTGCTGTCACAAGAGTTATCTCAAGAATCAGTGCAGACAACTATAAGGTCCACGGAGATGCCAATGCCTTCAAGTAAGTTTTTCTCATTCAAATTATATTATAAGAAGTTAATAATCTCACACTAGCAATGTTATATCATGTATTGTGGACTTCTGCCAGAATGCTGTTATCATTCCTCTTCGGTAAAAAGCAAATAGTGTTAAAAGTAGCATAAAATTCTCTTAAATGCAGCCAGTTAACTTATATTTTATGAAAGCCAAATGATGCACAGGATGAAACTTGTAGTTCAGCACTTAAGCACTAAGCAGTTTTCCTGCTTATTACAGTCTCCAGCATTTCCTGATTCATGATTTTCTTTTTTATTAACAGAGACTTTTCTCTTCCTGTTATATATTCAAAGATAAATCTCACAAAGAATCATTAATCTGTGCTGGGGTGTTGCAACTATTCTGCTCCTTCAGAGGATAAACCTTGTTCCTAGCCCCAGCTGAGCATAATATTTAGGCGTATGCTTATCTTTAAGACTCTCTGGATACTGCAAAGCACACAGACTTATGCTGGATTTAAATATGTGCTTAAACTCAAATGTGTCTTGATATCCAGGTGCCTTGGGCCTCTTGGGATGGTGGCCTCTGAGAGTGTATCCCCTTTGAAATACTACGCTAGCAAAGCTAGATGGTAAATGTAAGGTAGACACATCGCTACCTCTGAATACACAAGGGGAAATTTTGATTTCGAAAATCTATAGGATTACATACGAGTAGCTGAGAAGATAATTTAACATACTGAGTTTAAAACAAGATACTGAATGTTTTGTATTTTATATCTGCTAAAGATGCTTTAGTCCAAATATAAAACAGACACTTTATATAACTCAAGGAGTATGTAACTTAGGTGGAAGAAAAATGTGATGATAGTTTGTGGTTAATGTTTCTGAGTCACAGGCTATTGTACGATAAGGATTTGGTGCCACTGCTCTGAAATGGTGTCATAAAGAATAATTTTTATGCTTGGATTACTTACATAATTTAAAAAATGCTATTAAATTTTAAATATTGGTGACAGTTGCCTAATTAAAGTTAGTTTAGTTATTTTATACTTATCCAATAGGAAAAGAAAAGCAGTAAATAAGTCTACACAAAAATCTGTAAGATAATTACATTGTAGTGAAATTAAAAGACTGGGAATTCAAATTACTGTTTCAGGTTTGACTGAGTCCCTGTGACCTTCAGAAATACAAAGGAAATATAGAAGCTTAGGAAGCAAATAGCTGTATGCTGTCAATGCCAATTTGTATACGCTATTAGAATTATGAAGACAAAGGAACAACCTCCATAAATGGAAGAGGAGCTACATAGATTGCTCTGTGTACTTAGATTTCCTTTCTTGTATTGCAAAGAATTGATTCAACACACACTGTACCCTGCATATTAATATATATTAATTTTTTAAAAGATAACTGTGTGTGTACATAAGTAAAACAATGTATGAATGGTTGGTCTAGAAATAAGATTAAATCTATTTAATCAGGAGTATATGTTCTTAGTTCAAATATTATCAGCTGTAGATTTGAAATGGTGGAGCTGTGTGCTGAAAATGTGGCTTCTGTAGACACCCTGGCTAAGAGATGCTCATTGTGCCAAATAATTTTTAAAGTACAGTTTTAGGGTTTGATCTAATAAAAGTGGTTGTGGTGGAGAAAAATTATAATCAATGGGAAGATGTATCTGAAAGCATTCAATCATTAAATTATTGGTTAAGCAGCAATATGCTCTCATAGAACAGCTTTCCTCATCGAATTAAATTAATTCAATAAAATATAATTGAAGGTAAGCAGAACATACAGAATAGCTCCTTATCTGTGGATATCATTACAGAAATGGGTCCTCAGAAGAAATTTGAATAGTGAAGGGCATAAATAGCTGTCCAAATCAGATCTTCGGGAGTATTTATACTGTGATTCAACATAGCGGTGAGGGATGAGAAATTAGAGTTTCGTGTACAGAGGATGTCACGGAGAAAGTAACTGGCCTGTTGGAAAAAAGAAAAATATAAGCCCTTTGTAACACTGCATTTCTTTTTCTTGTCATCAGTATTCCTTATACAGGTGAGAAGTTGTGTATCTAGTGTGAAATCATTTTTTCCATGGTACTGTTTTCCAAAAAAGAAGAGAACAAAACAAAAAAGGGTTCTGTTCTGACAGCTGCACGGGAAATGCTCTTCATAGTGAAAAAACCCTGCCTCCGACTACTAAAGGATCATAAATGTCGATTAGAGGTTGTTAACATGTGAGAGTGGATAAGCACAGCAAAACAAATCAGTGACAGAGAGCACAGAGAAATCAGAACGCAATAAGCTCTGTAGCTTCTGTCAAGTCGCTGTCAGCAAGGACTACAAGGTAGTTTTTGAATCAACAAGTTCAATTGGCCTAGAGGGGAATCACTGAAGACTGCAAAATGCTTTGTGTAGTCTGAACCTTGATTAAAGGGCCTGTCAGGCGTCCGTCTGAATAGTGCAGTTCATTTGATAGCAGCTATGGGGGTAACTGCAATACGTTAGAAAGAATTTATCGAGCACTGCTTAGAAATACAGCTGAATTAAAACGGCACAATGTGATTTTGGTGAGCTAGGAAAGCACTTTGTCACCATGTTGCAGTTGTTCACTGCAGTGAAGTAGCAAATAAGGCAAAACTGGGGTTTTTTTTAGGGCTGTGTTTATGGTTTCAGAAAGCCAAAGACAGAAAAGGAGAGCTGCAGTGTGAGGAGCCACGGGGGGGAAGCCTGCTCAATCCAATAAAATTGAGAAGGGAAAAAAAGAGGGATTTCAGGGCTGTCTTTTCAAGCTGGAGTGAATTTAAGTGGAAAGCACAATGAGAAACAGTAAGTTGCTGTCTGCAGCAATTTGAATGATAGCACTTAAACAGCAGGGGTTTGAAGTTTACAAGTGATAATGAACTGGAAGGCATAGCAAAACTGGCCGGAGAATGACTGCAGTGCCTGTGACAGAAGTGTGACGGAGGTGCCAGCACCAGCTTGCCTTTCCTTGATAACTCAGGCCAATATTTATATCTGCGTTTAAGCACCTAAGAAGCCTCACACTCACAGCTGTTTTTGCGTTCAGATATGGACAGCCGTTGTAGCCTGAAAATCCCAGCCTACAGGTTTTTCAGAACAGGCTTGTCATCAGGCTTGCTTCTTGCCAGGCTTTGCTGCCAAAGGAAAAGTTTAATCATGCTGACAAGGACTGGCATCCATTTCCGCTGGCAGCCTGGGTGGGAGAGCACCTGACCCGGTTTCCTCTCCCCTAACTTTAGAGCTCAGTAAAGCTGACACCACCTCCGCCTGGACTCCTGGTCAATGGAGAAATGGGTGCTTCTACCATGCAGTTGATCTTGTCTGTTAAGTGTTCATCTCACTTGCCTCAAAAGTTCTGATTTCTCCCAAGTGACTGTGACGACTGCCCAGCCCCTGCTGAGATCCTGTCTCTGTGCACATCTCAATCCACGTGTGATAACTCACACCTCCTAAGCCACCAACCCATAACTGAGCAGAGATTACCTTAGGAAATTTTCAGAAAAAAGATGCAATTATGAGCCGTGATGGTATCAGTCAGAAAGGGTATTTATTGTTAGAGAAGTGCTAGTACTGGAGCATATTTAGTGTCCCTGAAGATTAAGTTACTTGGCAACACAAGTGGATGTTACCAACAAGGCTTCTTTCTCTTGGCAGCAGACAGCAATAAACTGATGTAATTATTTAGACTAATTGTTCCTGATTTTCCATATGGCAACAGGTTCTCTTGCTGCTGACTCAAATGTGAGTGCACAATACCTATCGGGGTGAGCCAGCGCTCAGCTCTGAAGGCAACATCCATCAAACCTCATGTTTAAAGGCCAAAATAGAATAGAAAGTTGTGAACAAAATCCTTTTTTTTATCATGAAAGTAATTAATTTTTCATCTTCCCTATTCACATTTTGCCCAAAATAAAGCTCAGTACATTATGGGCTGATTAACCTCATGATATTCAGATGTTGCTTGTCACAATGGAGATACCAGACAGCATCTTGCTGAAGATTTTATTCTAGTTTAAGAGATACTGGTGTGGACATGTGTTTTTATTTGTTTGTTTGTTTAAAATAAATAATAATAGCACTCCCAAAATAAAATATAGGATAAACTGAAGAAGCAGCATAAAAGAATAAGTTTATATGATACATAAACTGCAAAATACCCGAATAATTTAAGGCAAAATGAATATAATTAATCAGTATATAATCAGAGATGCTACTTAATGCATAATAGACTCCTGTGACAGTCTGAACAGTAAGCATTTGGTCGTCGTAGGAATTTTTGTGTGTGTGTGAAAACAGTCACTTCTTTAGTGTTTGAAACTTCAATTCTGCAAGAGCAGTTTACAGGTAAGAGCAGAGCAAAGAATTCTTATCAGCTTCTATTTACTATTTGAATTTACATAAGAACGTACTTTTTGCATTGTTTTCTGAAGCCTATTGAACGCATGCATAGAATATGAGCTGTTTCACTTAGTTGTGATTGATTATATTTGAACCTTTTATAGATGATTTGCTATTGGCTCTCAGTAAAATAATTTTGTGTAATAATTCAGATGCTACTTTCTGAGAATATTTTGCATCCAGGGAACAGATTTTCCATCAAAAAGCTAATTTGAATACTTTATTTTATAGACTGCTGAATCAAATACCCTGAAACATTTAAATGCATGCATGCAACATTCTTTTGCATTACGCATTCTTGACTGGGTCCTCTTTTAGGGAAATAATTAATCACATGTTTGAGTTTAAGCATATGAGTAGTCTCTCTAAGCTTAGTGCAATTAAAGCAGATTAGTTTAATGGAATTGCTCACGTGTTTGAAAAGGCACATGATTACGTTTCTGAGTTATGGACCATTTGAATTCTTTTTCTTACTTATTTCTGCTGTGTGTAAAGTCTTCATTCCACTCAGTGCATTCATGAACTGTTATTGGGACCTACAGAGCGTTTTTCTTGCTGCTCCACCCCTTCAAATTCTCATTGCTGTGTTTACTTGGGACATTACTTCTGTTACAGTGAGAAAAGATATCTAATGTGACAGTCTTTTACAAACGTGCATGTTTCATTACCCATGGGGAGAACTCTTCCCTGATTAAGTCTGTCACAGGCAGTCATTTGATTACATGAGTTACCTGGCTCCTGGATTACAAGGATTAAAATATATTACAATTTTCAAAGATCTTCATTTTGCACTAAGACTAATATTAATCGTAATAAAAGAAGAAATGCAAAGCATGCGTCTGTTGCAGGAATCATAGTTTCAGTCTAGAAACAAAGATACCATGCTTAGCCATACCACTGCACTTTCCCAGCTAGTTCACTTTTGCATTGGCTTGTCCAGAAGAGACAGTTTCATTAACTTTTCTTGAATAAATTGCCAAGTCCAACTCTTATTGAATACTTCCTTACTGCTTCCCCTGAAACGGTCCAATGAGTTGGAAAGATCTCTATCTTTTTTAGTAAAGTGTACATTTCAGAAGCTGATGAACCAGAAGTGATAGCTATCATAATCATCCACGGAGAAAGCAATTGTGACAAAATTAGACATACTTCTTAGCTTTTTACCCCATTTTTTCTTTCATTTTACTTATTTTCTTTGTCCCTCAAAGCTTGATCTTCCCTCAGTAAAATAATAAAACAGCCTCTTAGTTCTCTATTGAGTAAGGAAAAACATTTTTTCTGTTTACTTAAATTAATGACTGAAAATTGGAACAAATGGCAGTTACTGCAGTGTGTGGGAGCAAAACAGGGCTTCAGGGGAAGCTCATCAGGGCAAGCAAGTCATGTAAGCTGTTGTGTTAGTTTGTTCTGCATTTTTTGTTACAGTGTAAACCACTTTGGATGAAACTGAACACAGAGTATGTAGGTTTAATGCAAAACCATTCCTTACTTTGGTTATTTGAAAGAAAATATGCTGTACAGAAAGATTTTCCCTTTGACAGATACAAATACAAGAGGGTTGTCCTCCAACAGCTCATGATGCTGCAGACATCTGTATGGTTTAACGGTGTAATTGACCATTCCAAAGCACTTTGCAAAGCCATCTTTTATATCCCTGCAGCACGCCGAATGCACTGTGACAAATTGCTCATCCATTTAATCAATGATCTGTTCCATGCCATGACTCTGCATCAATATTTTACTTTGTTTATAAACATTCCGCCTACCTTTCAGCCCAGTCATCTTTTGTCTCGGATACCAATCCTCCGAGTTAGTGCTGATAGCTTTGGTGCTTTTAACATCAGGCAGTATTCTGCAAGATACTGTGTATTTGTTGCATTTTGTTCTTGTGATTCCATTACTGTTTCATGTCATTTGGTGTCCAAAGACTTCTCTAAGGATTATTTGCAACGGTTCATTTTCATAGAACATACTTGTCAATCACGGCACTTGCTTGAAGCTCTTGTGAGAGCTCTCCTGCCAAAGGAGATACCGCAATCTCCCTCCATAATTAAATTCCACCCCTTTGTGATACTATTAAAGAATTTATTATTTTTTTTCCCCTTCCAAGAGGGGTGAAACAAGTTACAATCTGCACATTCTTCTGAAAGTCTAAGCGGATTAAAAATCCATGCCACTAGAAAATGCTGTCTGTGCCTTTCTGGGTGGCAGATGCTGCACTGCAACCCCTGGAGAAAAGGAGCCCCTGCTTTGTGTGCTCAGTTGAAAAAGAAAAGAGCTTTTCCTGTTTGTTGAAGGAGAGCTGTCAGTTAGAAAGAGCGGTGTGGCAGGCCAAATCTGCTTTCAATGGTTCCTTTTCTTGACTATTTCTAATTGTGTCTAAGGAATCATGTTCATTGAAAATGGCTTCAGACAGCATGAGTAGTGTACCTCATGGAAACTCTTGGAAGGAGGAGAGTTGACTGGCAATAAAGGAAATAATTAAAACGAAAGTATTAAGCAATGACAATTAGTGAGGTGAAGTGCTACTGCCAATGATAATGTCTTCAACCTCATTAAATTTTTGGCTCATTGAATATGAGAAATACAAATGCAGTTTGCATATCTCATTAGACTCAGAGTTGTGGAGTAAAAATACATGGGTTTGAATGTTGCCGATGAGAGTATTAATGAGGAAGTGTTAATCTTTTAGGAACCGTAATGACAGTAACGGTAGTGCTTTCTTTACCACAGATGCTAAGAGTCATAGCACTGGAGAAAGGCTCCAGGCCATGTCGTGATTGTTCATGCGCATTTCAGGCACGTTTTGGGAGGGGTAATGAAAGCTGAAATGTATATAAAACATAGCTGCAGAGAGGAGGCTGCTCTGCAAAACCGCAGAAAAAGGGACAAATAGTAATAGGCTTAAGATGGTGAAAAATATCAGATATCTTTAAGCTTCCAATAGTGAGAGGGGAGTTGCAAAGCAGTGGAGTTGATCACTGGAGAGCTGCTGAGCTGCTGTGTTTGAACAGCTTTCAGAAGTGGTTGCACAAATGTCTGTCAGGGCTCATTCTGGTGCCAGGAGCAACAGCTGATCCCGTCTCATGGCTGAGCTGGACAAGATGACATTGTGAGCCCGTCCACAGCTTATTATTTTTTCTTAGTTGTCTCCTTCTGAGCCAAAATTGTACTTTGTGGGAATTGTTTTCCATCTGTCATTTCTGCTTAAACAGGGTTTACTGCTCCAGGGTGATCAGGGCCTGTTGATTGTGGGCTCCAAAGGAACAAGCAGCTCTGATACGTGCCTATTCCTTTCTTGTGTTGGGAAGGGCACTATGACACAACTTAGAGGTACAAAATATACTAGGAGAACTTGATATTTAAGAGGTGCTGGATTTTCTGAGTATAAAGATACATACTTTTCATTAGAGATGCTTAGGCATGTTTGGTTTTGTATCTGAATGTCAGGATACAATGAGGTTTATTAAAATTTGATTATTAAATCCCTGTGATGAAACCTTGCCTGAGCACAACAGAATCAGTAATGGAAGGGAAGGGTGTGAGAGAAGGGGCCATACCAAGTCACCCTTCAGCTATTTCTCATCTTCAATGTCTAGAAACCTATGTTGTGCTCATTGATCTGTGGTTGAATCAATGTCTTGATTCCACCCTATCAGTCCCTGATAGACGATAAGAGCAGTTGCTGCAGGTGAAAGCTGTTCTCTGCAGGAGCTTGAGGGTGCACGTCATCGAGACGGGGCCTCCTTAAGTCAAATCAGGATTTCTGTGGCATTTAATGAGAACAAAACTCTCTGCTGGCCCCATGCCTAAGGCTGGATCATTCCTGATGAGTCTTTTGCGGTATACAAGGTGCCAGCATACACAGGAGTCGGGTCAAAGATGTTGTTAGCGATATGATATTGTGACATATGGGGAACAGTGCAGGCGTGCTGTCACCCCCTTCCTTCCCCCAAAGTTGTATAAAGTGTAGCATGTCTTCTTTATTTTAGAATTATAACAACAGAAAGTTTCAGCTTTTGAAAGTCTACAGTGAAAAAGGTCTTTGAAGTTCACATTCTGTTGTTTTAAAGATGTCTTAATTGTTCTTAGGTTTCAATCTTTTAATGTCTGATTTTAAGGCATGAAAATACCAGTAGGAGAATGACAATGTTATGAGTCATAGCTTCGTGCCTGCTACCAGAGTAACAATTAAATTCTGGTCGTTCATCATGAAATGGTACAATTCACTGTGAACAGCAATAACTTCAAGAGTTTCCTTGAACTGTTGCATTTTCATCCTTGGTCCAATTTATAATCCTAGATCTCTGTGTCAGCTTTATGCAGAATAATAAGACAAATATTATAGTTATGCCATCACATAAAGTAAATGCTTATCTAAACAGGCACCTTGTGCAAAGCTCAAGGCAACCTTGTAAATCACTTCCCAGTCTGACACAGCTCTTAGCTTAAGTGTGATTTACATTTTTTCTTGACAATGCTATC
>VZSC01004580.1:234709-277100 GCA_013398225.1 Steatornis caripensis
CAATGCTATCACAAAATAAAATTAAATAAATGAAAAATACGGGTAATTACAATGAAGGAAAGGTCCTATTTTAGAATCAAAAGTACTTTTAGACTTTTAGATACTATCTTCAGGTAAGTAATAAAATGCCATTAACTGTAGATATGTTACAGCTGTTTTGGAAATAAAAATTGGAAATTATGCCCAATTCTCTTCAACTGAAAAAGATGTGAGGCAGAAACATATTTTAGTGAAAGAAACTGAAGGAAAAGCACTTTTCTTTTGGAACAATGTTAGAAATAATCAAAAAGACAGTGAAGTCAGCTGATAATTGAAAGCATGAGATGGTCAGAAATAATGAGATTTTCGAAGGAAGGTGCTGTAATCGCCCCATGAAGAGCTGTGTTCTTTAGCTCTACTGTGTTTATTATCCCCATTGTGTCTCATGCAGCTTCTCCAGCCACCCTCCCAAGCTGCCTTAATAAAGATATTAAAAAAATAGGGTATATCCAAATACAGTAACAGAACAAGGAAGCCTTGGGTGTTCTCATGTAACTAGAGACAGTAATGAGTCACGTTACTTGTTCAAAAAAGTAAGCAGCAATAAGACAGACATAAATACGGATGGAGCCACATAAAGGAGCTTGTCATGAGCAATACACAGAGTAAGAGAATCAGCAAATCCTCAGCTCAGAAATTAAAAAAAAAAATGACCACAGAGTTTATTTTTCGTTTTCATAATGTATATGGAACTGCGACCGTACCCAATATGGCAGCGTCTTACTAAAGCAAAGGGCTTGAGACAGTTTTGAAAAGCCAAAAGAGCCTCAGACACAAGAGCTGGTGTTGGAGCAGCTCCCCAGCAGCCATCTGCCTCCACGGCCAGTGTGCACCCCACGAGACAGCTGGCTGGCAGATCGGGAGGCTTCAGCGGTCTTGAAAGGGGTGAGGAAGAAAAGAGGAGAGGACCGGAGCTTGGCACAATTGAGCCTGGATGCTGTAAGGAGGTCTAGGAAGGAAGTACGCAAATTTTTCCATGTTTTCCATTTGCAGGCAGGTCCTTGAGAGAAGGCAGGCATCAAACCAGTTAGCAAAACATTTTGATTTTGACAAATTAGAAAATATTTTTTTAAATTTTTCTGAATGGGCTTTTCTGCAAGTAGTAGAGCATCGGATGTGACATTAACTTTGATAAACAGGATAAAAGCTGTATGCTGTCTGGCTTCTTTGATGCCAGCTTAATAAGAAATCGAGTTCCTCACATTACAGCATGGCATAGCTGAGTGCTTGTCTGCAGTTTGCGTTAGCCTTCGAAGCAGCAGTCACTAGCGGTTTCTAGAAACCAAGCAGCAAGGCAGCGTGATTGTAGTTGTACTTCAGCAATTCTTTTTTTTTTCCTTTATGTACATTTGAGACAGGCAATCAGGCAAGTGTATGGCTATTTATTTGCCACTGCTGCAGTTAAATCTCATATGAAGCATTACACAGAAAATTACTTTTCTTTCTCAGTTTATATGCCTGACCTTGATAGCTTTGCTGTTCGCTGGTACCGTTACCATGGAAATGGGAGAATGATCTTTCTGTTGATAACATTGCATAATTAAGGGTCACTGAGACTGTTTAGGTCAAGAGATCATTTTGAGAGTTCAGCACCTCGGAGGGTGAATGTTATTCCACAGAAATTTTATGTATAGGTTGATGTGATTTTTACTTTGTCCTCCTAAATTAAACTATGAGCCCCACTGACTTAAAGCTAAGAGCCAGAAATATTTGCCAAACCTACAGATTTCCAATAAACCCCATCTCTGCGAGGCTGTTTCTCCTGGGTGTTCCCAGGCATACAGACCTACCAAACTATGAAGTTTGCTGCCACTTGTCAGCTGAACGGTGGTAACTGGCTGTGTAATTGCTCCTGACCATTTTGAATTGTGTGTAAAACACAATCACTTACACTGGTAAAAGCCTCTGATGATGGAAATTTGAGTGTCTCCAGGGTGTATCTAGCTCAGAAGTTTTTTTTCCTAATGGCTGCTCTGAGAAAGCTTGATGTTTCTACAAGGGCAGTTTAAGAAAGGACAAATAGGAGCCTGTCCTTCTCCAGTGGATGTCAACAGCAGTTTCTTTTTTTCCCTGCAAACTTATGTATTCAAAACCTGTCCCATTTTTGACAGGCCACATTTTCTATTACCAATCATTTTTGTTGCTTGCCTCCAGTCTATCCAGAGGACCACACTTTTCTTGAAATCTGATAGCCAAACCCCAACAAGATGCTCCAGCTCAGGTGTCACCAGCACAGAGCACAAAGTAGGGGCTACTTCATATTTTTAATGTATGATGTTCCTGGTTTGACATCCCAGAAAAGGGGCGAAAAAAAGTTGTAATGCGTTTAGGTCACCACCTGCAGTTTTCTATGTCTTAAAAAACAGTTTTATAAACTGTATTTCATTATCATTACAATTAATTAAATGAAGCTAGCTCCATGTTAGCACTTAATCCTGTGCTTTGGACAGCACTTGAGATGTTTAGGGGGAAAAAAGGCCCCATCTACATTAGCCTCCTGGCTTGTCAAGCCAAATTGGACATACACTGCCATATTGTTCCCATTTCCTTTGCCTTTATTTTCACACAGAGATTTTTGAAAGGTCTGTTTGCCTATAGTTTCTGACTCTCCGAGCAGGTCTTCTTTTTCCCTGTGTGTCCTTTCCGAACAAGCTGTGCCCTTTCATATCAATATTCCAGTCATGTGAATTCTTCCCTCAAATCTGCTGTTATGTAAGGAAAAGTGAACACTATGAGGTCCTCTTCATAACTTCTGTAATTTGACAATCCCTCTTTATTAACACTGTGTCTGTCATCTTGGGTTACTGCCAGGAAACCAATGATTTTCACTGCATGATATAGTAACTATGAAAAAGATTGAGATGACCGTAAATAGCGCAATAAAACTAATTTTCAGTATGTAGTTTCAAGAGGACTTGCAGAGATTTACCCAATTAAAAATTGCTTTGGTGTTGGGCTAATGTAGATTCGTGCCTCACAGTGATGATATACCTAGGGACAGTCTATAAAGAAAGCTGTGTCACGAGACGGAAGAAGTCCTGCATTGGGAGCTTTGAAAATGGAGAGAACAATGGGGACTGTAGTGGCAGAAACAATTAGGTGCAAATGTTGGAGAAAAAAGTAGATGACATCTAGCCTAGCCTGGTCCATCTGGCACCCGCAGGCAGGATCTAGCCCTTTGGGATACTTTCATTGCCTTGCCCTTGGAAGAGACAGGTAATGAGTTTTCTGGGAATAAGCTGTTGTAACAAATTCCGTCTCCTGGGCTGACTCCAGCACAGAGCTAGGCACTAGGTCCCTGTTAGAAGAAGGGAGGAGTCTGAAGGAACATCTGTTTTCACATACACAGTGTCCAGAACAGCCAAGGTGAGATTATCCTGTTAGTATGTTGCTCCTATAACTAACTGTATGGTCATATTTGGGAATTAATTATCTTTGTCTGACCTAGGAACAGAAATAATACCATAACCTTTTTCAGCTCAAGACTAGCTCATGGCTAACTGCATGTGGATAAAACCAAATCCTCCTGCATAGCTGCTGTTGTCTGGTTGTGAGAAAAAAATGCTATCTTTTCTTGGGTCCTTGCTCTGTAAGGTGCAAACTGAAAAACAAGAGGACTCTTCCACCTTTGGAAACAAACAGAGCCTTAATAGTAGCATGCAATATAAAAAATACCTGACCAAATACCAAATACCTGAGCAAATAACATTTGGGAAATGGGAAATGACATCTGCACTTAAGAGTGGTTTTGTCTTTTTTTTTTTTTTAATTTATTATAAGTGTGCCTAGAAATCACCTGAGACTAGGCTAGGAACTGTGTATGTGCTAATTAAAAGATATTCCTTGTGCCATCAGCCTTATTGTTTATATAGCCAAGACAAAGCGTAGGAGGAGAAAAAGTTGCATGTATGTTTGCAGGATTTCATGAGCTACTGCTCAGTGGCAGGAGCTGAATTAAAACCCACGTCTGTCCTTTCTGAGATGAGAGCTCTACCCATTAGATCAAGATGTCTAGCGGAGTTCAGAGATTAATCTCATTTTGAAAAAAAACCAAACACCCACTGTCAATGTCACGTGCATGCTGTGTGGGGAGTAAATTGGTTGCTAAGTTAAAAAAGGGCCTGAGGAATTTGACTGTCGGGCGTGTGCTTTGGATACTCTCCGGAGCTGCTCATACCACCCACAGCGCATTGCTCTACTGGTTGTTTTTTATTGAGGAGTGAAAGGGAGCTTGGTCCTGCAGACTCCAAATGATGTGAGTGGCTTTGGATCAGCCCCAAAGACTGTTGTTTGTGTTTTCATTGCTGTTCACTGCCTAGTTCATTAAAAAAGATGAGTTGTTATCAGTATTCTTCCATTTGTCTCTTTGATGTTGGTAGCAACTCAACACCTAAATTGCTTAGTATTGGTTTGGCTCCTTGGAGAATCAGGTAACAAAGTGAGCAGCAGCACATGACACTCCTGAATACCGTGGCCAGAAGAACTGCCTTTCCTGAGACATTGGCAGGAATGAAAGCCTGAGTGCTGGTCAGACGGAGTAGTTAAGGTGTATGTTGGAAGCACTGCTGAACTTGAATGAAAAACATTTTCATTCGTAGTCAGAGTTGCTGCATGTGTTTTCCCAGCAGCTCTCCAGCTTCCAGCATAGAGGTTAGTGAACACTGCTTGTAACAAATGAGAAACTGAAGCCAAATTCAACTTTTCCTGGCTTTAGTCTGAAATGTTACAATTTTTAAAATTTATTTATTTTTATATAAGGTACAAAGGACATTGCTGCAAGTGACTAGTGAAGAGTTTAAGAAACAAGAGAGAAATTACAGTTAGAAGGCTTATTTGTCAGGGTAACAATTTTGGTGAATTGTTGTGAAGGATTTTGCTTTTTTAGACAGTGTTCCTCCAATTATTATATAATCTTGGCTTACGGCTCAGAATTTAATTCTTACTTCAGCAGACATCATGACTGAAAAGTGGATGTCAGAAGTCTTAAAAGGATTAGTGCTCCATATATAACCAATAAAATTGATTTGTGAATTAGGAGTCCCCTTCACAGAAGTAATAAAGTTTTCTTTCTGCAAGCAGTGAATTTTCTTTCTTGTAGCTGTCAGTGTAGTCGTTCTGCATCAGTGTAAGATATCGACAGTGTGCTCAGGGCAATAGCAGAAAAGGACAGAGATTAAATAAGGGGAAGGGGGCAATCTCAATTGAGTAGAGCTGTTCCAAACCCATTGCAAATACAATAAAACTAAAAGGCCCAACCCTGCTCATGGAAAAATGTTCCTAGTAACTTCAGTAACAGTGCAATGATTTTATATGATGTCGGTAATGAAAATATGTCTCAGAAGTGCTGAAACCTGTACTTCTTCCACACCAGGACTTCAATACAGCTATGATAATTATCCAACTTGGAAAACTTCCCTTCCTCCATCGATTTATTGGTGCACACTTCAGGATCTCAGCTGGTGTAAAACACGGGCTAATGGTCTGTCTCGGACTGAGCAAGATATACAGATATACATAAAATAGCAAAATCCTGCTAAAACAAAAGCAACCAAAGCCAATTGAAGAAATTTGGAGTGGAAGATCTCTGGTGAGCAAGGTTTACTTCTCAGGAATTAGAATTAAACTGTAAGAACTGAAAAGTGGAAGAAAAATACTTTTTTTCAGCAAGAGATTTAAAAGTGAGTGAATGTTAAATGGACAGCTTGATTAGCAATTAATGAATAAAGTTAACGCTGTTCTTACAAGAAGTGTATCAGAAAAAATTTTCTAAGGATTTTCAAAGGACTCCACCCTGCCACTCCTGACAATGGGATTCATACACGAGTGCTCCGGTGAGTGGCACTATATATGAATTTATAAGGACCAGCAATGTCTGCAGGGCAGCCTCTGCAGATCTGGTGGCAGAGGACATGGCACTGTGCAGTACTAATCCATTGCTGCTTGGTTTTTGCAATAAACAACCATACAAATCTAAATGAAATCAAGTCATGCCAAAGTGGTCCTTGGTGAGTGATGTTTCAGAAGTCTCTGCAGCCCAGCTGAAGAGATTGTTAGTGTTGGGGCAGAGTGAGAAACCACCCTAACTGTAAACTGAATTGATAGATAGGCTATGTATAGCTAGTAATATCCCAAAGGCTATTCCATATACACTGATACAAGAATTTAATCAGACTCAAGATATTTTTGTATTTTCCAGAAGTTATCTAAGTAAGAACAGGTAAGTGCTTTTAAAAAGTATATTGGCAACAGGAAACAATAGAAAGTAGAAAAGAAATCTTTTGCTCTGGTTTTGCTTTGTTCCTAATTAATTCCAGGACTGATCATTCAGTGTATACAGATGCAGAGAGATGAAAAGCTCACCAAACTTAATGCTAGTAGACTACAGAAGAGTGACAGTATCTGAGCTTTTAAAAGTGTGTGTGAGAAACAGACTGTTAGGTTGCTTCTAATTTCAAAGGCCAGAGCATGAGAAGGGGCACGCAGGAGAAATTTAGAGGGTCCTTTATAAGGCGATGTCCATTCCATTTACTGACGCATTAGGGCAACAGGGCAAAGAAAGATTTTAGCAAGTTTTATGAAGTTCTGGTGGGACTGGACCTCAATATCTGCAAAGTAAGACCTGTCCTTGCTTCAAAGTATTGCTGCTTCTTCATGTCACCAATTCGATAGACAATATGCAGCTCAAGCGATGGTAGTGAGTTTTTTTTTTAAGATTGCACAGTTTAAGTCATGCAGCATTCCTTCTCCAAAACCAACATGTATTTCATTGCACTGTATATCTTAGTGTGCTAGAACTCCTCTACTAAAATATTCATGTAGCAAAGAAAAATGGGAATAAAAAAAAATAAAGTATGTGCAGTGTGTCGGAATTAATGTGCCTAGTGGAACATTAACTTCTGTATTTCTAAGATTTTTTAACCTTGCCACCTTAATGGTGTTCTGATGCAGCATTTTACATTTAGTATTCTTCTTTTTTAAAGTTCAAAGACAAAATGAAATAAGGGTGGGAAGGGGAGGGGTAAGTGGAAGAAAACAAAAGAGGACCAGGCAAAATAGAATTGAGTCCTTTGCTTGTTGAGTAAAGCTCATAAACCCCTTGAACTGATAATTTCATACATGGGATGAAATTCAGAGCATGCAAGCACAGAAAGCTATGCAATAATTAGGCAAAAAAAAAAAAAAACTAAATGAGATTTAAGTGATATATATGCAGGGCTGACCCTTAGATAGTCTTATATGAATTTCACCCTCACATGGCTGCTCTTCTAAATGGATGTGCATGAAACATTAAGACATTTGCATGAAAAATCCCACATGTCTGAATTTTGGTTTCATTTTCAGCTGTGTATTTCTGCTGCACATGTGCTGAACCCTGTACTTAATAGTGAGCAGTCTTTATTAATACATGATTTTTAAAAATATATAAGGCATTTGCGATGTTAAAGGCTCCTGAAAATCCAAACTGTAAGAATGATTTTGAAAACATTGAAGCTGATGCTTAACTGTATTCTGCCCCCAACTATAAATTACAGATGAAGCTTTTTATGCTTTGACTCAAAAAGGAATAATCAAAACTTATTTTTGGCAAGAAACCAGCTGGGGAAAATTATATTCCAAACTGCAAATTTTATAAAAATTGAATGTGAGAACACAAGAGAAAAAGAAAAAAAGGTAGTTTGTAATGAAGACAGTTTTACAAGTGTAGCTATGTTGGGCATACTAATCACTTACTGTATCAGGTTAGAGAGGACATCAAAACCATCATGGAATCTGAATGTACCTCATGCATCTTCCAGGTGTTTGTGTATCCTCCTCCCCAGTCTGCCCCATGTGCTGCACAGATGCGTTTTCCTGAAGGCACAAAGGCTCTGTAGAATTTTACAGGTTGTTCTGCACAAAGTTGATTGTGAGAAGCGGAGAATATCTTATGTTAGAACTGAGGTGATGAGTTCTAATCTCAACAGAGAAAAAAACCCCAAAGTATTACTGATTCATGAAAATAAACTTGTATTGGTTGTTTTAAAATTGTATCTTATAACATGTGTTTTTTAATTAAATAGGAAAGCTCAAGCTTTAAGTTATTCCTTCATTTTTCTGGCTGAACAAGCTCTCTGCGGAATTAAATTGAATTGTGCAGAAATATTTGTGGTCAAGGACTTAAAGATATTAATCAATACAGAAAAAAAAAAAAAAATCCAGATTCTTTCCTATCCCAGATTTTCCTCTAATTCTGAAGCCTATGCAGTTCTTCAGCATATGCTTTTAAATAATGAAGTGTGTGCTCAGGTCACTGCAATGAACAAGATGTCTTGTCTCTAAGTTTAATTAAAAGATTTCTTCATTGAATTGTCTTGTACAATATTCTAATTTGTTTTATGTTTGTTGTAATTATAAGTGGTCGCTTGTCATGCAGCTCTATGCACTTCTCTCCTGAGCCTGTACTTTGATGTGTACAAGAGGGTAAAAGGCACAAGTATGGCATTAATCTCCCTAAACCAACTTTCTGTCTTGCATAGGTTTCCAGCTAAATAGAAATCTGCTAATTTCTGAAAAAATGTGGCTTCAATGAGCATGGACTGACTTCTAGTTTCTCACTACCCCTGTTCCCTTAACTGCCCTCTTGCCTTCTTTATCTATGGTTGTACCATAGACTAAATTCACTGAAATATTTTGAACACATATTTAATTGTAAGTGTGTGCTTAAATCCTGTGGGCTACAACAGGAGTTACAGAAGTGTTTATAAGTGCTGTGGTAAGTACGGATTGCATCTATCGGCCTTGTTGGTTCATGATGTTTCAAATGTGGACGGATCCTGCCTTTGTGCTTCTGTCTTGTACCACCAAAATTGTACTCAGATACCCAGGAGGAAGAGTTTGTCCTTTGATAGCTGTCACTGAAAATCGTCGTGCCTGGGTGTGCAAAGAGTCAACATCTTTTCATCCTTGACAGGCAAAATTGCATTGGGCTGTCTAATTAGTAGTGTCTTGACAAGAATGTTTGACCCTGTGGGATTCGTGGGGGGTTTTGAGTGGTTACAGAGTGGACAGAGATCATGAATGCTTTTGGGTTGCCCAGTGCTGTGAACTAGATGCATAGCACTTTCTGGGAAAAAGTGAGTGATGACTTCTTAACTCTATTATTGGTCACCTGGCCCTGCTCTATTTTACATCTGCCTTTACCAGGTCAAATTGATGTGAAAATGAGCTGTGGAGGTGTTTATTGCTTTAATCAGAAGCCAGATGGGTTAGGCAAAGAACAGAAGGACTGCCATCTCGGATTAAACCAGATGGGTTGGGGGTCCATGCAACCCCGTGTCCCTGCTATAAAGGTCAAGCAGAGTGATTCATCTCTGAATACATACTCCCACCTTTCAGCATACGAAAGATGGGAGACTTCCTGCACAAGCGGCTGCACCAGAACAGTCACATGTAACCATCCACAACAGAAGTCTCTTCTGTGAATTTATAGGGTCCTTTTTAGATGCCTGTAGCATCCTGTGGCAAGGACTTCTATAGGGTAATCCAGTTGTCTTCCTATTTTTACTGTGATTACACTACAAACACTCTGTAGGGCTGTTATTACGATACTCTTGCGGTCAATATTACAGGGTATACGCAGACACAAAAGTACAATTCTTTGGAGCAATTCATTAGCATGAATCAGAGATGGTGCTCTGAGGGCTTCATAAGGAGAAGACAATTGTGTGGGATAAGCAATAATCTTTGTGAGTTAAATTTCATCAGTTGTGCCTGTCTGTCGTGGAAGTGGCTGAGTGTTATTCAGTTGCAGAGAGAGAAGTTAGCGATGCTTACATCAAAGCAGAAAATGGATGCAAGTATTGACCATACCTCTTCTACAGGGTCCTGAGTCCTCTGTGAGGTTTGGCTACCCTTAATTCCTGTTATAGATGAAGGAAATGAGCTCCTTGTAGAAAGTGTAGAAAGTTCTTTGGTGTTTAGCATAGAAGGCTATGAATACGCTGAAGAGATGTAACTGTGATCTTACAGTTCTAAACACAAAGCCTTTGTTTGCTCTGTGGTTCCCTTTGTTTACCCTTTATATAAAATTTGGTCCACAGAATTCATCTGCAGCAGAAAACTTTCTGTGATCATTTAATTCTCTGGTATACTACAATTTCTTTTTGTCTTCCACTATAACAGACATCATGTACTTAACTCATTAAGGCAAACCCAAAAATCTCTCTTATTTTCTCAGTGCTATTAACTTTTCAGCTGTCATACCACGTTTTATTGAAATTCTGCCAAGTCCTCCAAGCTAAGAAGAGTGAACGTATATGAGCAGGGACCTCCAGGAAACACAAGATATTTCAATATTTGGCATACGTTTCTCTGAGTCAACTCTGAAGAAAGCTGGGTGGTAGCAGAATAATAAAGGGCTGTTAGAGGATTTGTGTTTGGCAGAAGTAGATCATGTTTCTTCTCATTTGTGGTGATTAAAAATACCAAATCACTTTCTAGAAGAGAAATGCCATGTTGTCCTGATTTAACTGCAGCTCTGAGCAAATGTATTTTGGATACTACATTTGGATGTACTACACAATGGGTTTAGTTTTTCCTTTGTTCTCAGTTTCTGGCCTGTTTTTGACTCTTACACTTGACTCCTCACTGACAAAATGTAAACTGAAGATATGACTGCAGTAGTTCTATAACCATGTCTCCATCTCTTCCCCTGCACGCTCAGTTACTGACTCTTGATCTGTATTTATCCCATGTGATACTGAAGTTCTGTTATCCCTGTTTTCATAGATGAGGAATGATTAATTAAGAGACTTGCCCATTAACAATTTGGTGGTGAAGAGAGTCGTACACACGCTGCCTTGCTGCCAGGTCATAATTGATAAACTCCCTGGTGTGTGGGCTGAAATTTGTTTAGCTATCTCATCACATTTCCTGTATTTGTTTTCTCTTTCAGACTAACAGCTAAAGCCGTCGCTGTTCTCTTACCAATCCTGGGAAGCTCGTGGATCTTTGGGATTTTGGCTGTCAA
Source organism: Steatornis caripensis (assembly GCA_013398225.1). Classification (NCBI taxonomy): domain Eukaryota; kingdom Metazoa; phylum Chordata; class Aves; order Caprimulgiformes; family Steatornithidae; genus Steatornis; species Steatornis caripensis. The sequence continues at coordinate 245,757 of VZSC01004580.1, forward strand.
TGCCCATGCATTAGTATTTCAGTATATATTTGCTGTTTTCAATTCACTACAAGTAAGTACCTGGTGGGGAAGTTTATGGCTACCAAACTGCTGCTGAGATCCAATAAATGGATCATTAGTAATGTTTTCACGTGCTTGTGTTTATTGGATTTTTTCTATGTTCCTCTGTCTTTTAAGTCTATGCTGACCATACAGTGCTGGCAATTGTTTAGTCTCTGTACGAGCTCCTTAGTGTTTCCAGTAGTAATAATTAAATAAATGAGACGGTGGGCTTGAGAAATGAAATTCATTCTTCCATCACCATGTACCACAGGCAGGATTCTTCAGTAGAGACACCAGAACAATTTTTCAGTGTCAGTTTGAGGCTTCATTACTGAGACTAAATGAAAGCGAACAGAAGTTTGTGGGAAACGAGCAGCATAAAGAGGAAAGCAGAGCTGTTCTGCATGCTGCACATGACTCTTGTACGCAGGCAACTAGACCCTCATCTTCTCAATACACCAATCCAGAAAAATAGCTCTGTCCAAGAAGGCATGTGGGCGTCTGCTTAGCTTTAAGCAGACATTTCAGCAGAGGCATAAAACTATAGATGTGTTGTAATTCTTTCCCAAATAATGGTTACAAAGAGGAACAAAAAATGGTCTCCTGTAAATCCTTTTTTGTCTCAGGAACAAATAGCCCTGAAGTCACAAAAAGAGTGCAACAGAGTTCTCCCCGTAAGCTGATAGGAAAAGTTCTGATTTTCATAAACAATAAAACCCCATAAGTTTGGCTGAATACTCCCCAAAAGCAAATGAAATTATTTTGGGAGGGAAAGGGAATGGGACCTTTGCACTTTCCATTGGACTAAAAGCCCAACGGTAGCAAAATTACATGATGAAAATTTTCCTAATGCTAATACCTTGCTTTTCTAATGTGGAAAATATTGATCTAGTGTCTCCCAAAGAGCATTTCCCTCTGCCTTTATCTTTGCAAGCACAGACAAAAAGTTCTCCTGTTGTCATGACAACAGAATTTCTGCTTCTTTTCAGCCAGATTTCTCCTTTAGCACCCCAAATTTTGGAGGTGTTGTTTTCCAGGAAAAGGTCAGGACAAGCCTCATAGTAACCTAATACTGCAGGTTTCTGCAGTTTAACATGGAGCACAGTTTGGCCTGCTCTTTGATATTTATAGATTTCCAGCTACTCGATACCTGCTTTATACAATACTGTGAGAAATACATTATTGTATTTCATTCTTCACAGTCAGTCTTCACCCTTCTCCCTTTTATCCGTTTTCAGGGATTTTTCATGTTCCTGTTTCACTGTCTTCTGAATTCAGAGGTATGTAACAAAATGGTGTTGACAGATTTGGTGTTACCAAATTCAAGTAACATGAGTGTAAAACAGGAAAAGAATTTCTCCATTATTGTTGCCTGCTATGCCACTGATTTATTTTTTCTTTCAATTAATATATGACTGATAATGATTTTGTGACTTGTAGCATTTTAACTCATGCTTGACATTTATTTTATTTAACATAAGAAAGGTTTGAAAAAAAAATGATAAGAGAATGCAGCTCAAGATGAAAGAAAGAAGTACGTGGAAGGGCTGGGAGGGCTGAGCAGGGCATGGGCTGTGCTGCTAAGGGAGGATGCTTAAACAGTTGGAGCAGGAGGCAGTCCCCCTTGGCGGGCCTCCAGCTTTGTTAGATCTGCAGTTCCAGAGAGGAAAATAAATATTATTCTCAGCAAAACACGCTTTTGGACATTGCTTATGCAATTCTTAATGGGAAACCAAACAGAGTAGAACATATTCTGGGTATTTTTCTTGGCAGGAAGTTCAGTTTTTCACAGTGGACCAAGAGGCATCTTTTTGCATTAAGGCTGTCTCAGAGCAATTGGGGTAAAGCCAAGGCAAGGCTGATGTAAACGGGGTTTGTGGAGACCATCTCTGCTGGGCCTGGAGCTTGCAGCAAGCTCTCCTCTTTGGCAGATAACAGAAAATTCTTGGCAACGTGTATTACCAATAACAAAAGTTTCTTATGAAAACCATCTCCAGGAGCACGCTGACGGCGGGTACCGCTCAGTGAATACCCACGTAGCTTTGATTCTCCCACAGCTTTTTCTTCTGAATGCTACTAAGTACCTCTGCCCCATAGCCTGCTGCTTCTTCCTATGTGACAATAGCACTCCAGCTCTTCTGTGGAGATGTTATTTATTAATATTTGCCAACCTATTTAGTCTTAGAGCCTGGATATCATCTTTGCTACAATCTGTTTGGAGAGTCAGGACTGACTATGAAATTCTTGATCTGTATTGAAATCAACTAAAGTTAAGTGGGCAGGTTAAAGGTAAGGAGGAAAAATATTTCTTTATTCTGTTCTCCTCCAGGCTCAGAAAGCTTTCTTCCTGCTGTCAATCTTCAAATGTCTTACACCAAATACAAATATTTGAATTGCTGCCATTTTTACAGGAACTTCATGAGAAATTAAATCCAGAAACTTTTCAGAATTAGTGTTCTCAAAAAAGAGTTCATATAAAGCTAACATGAACTGTCATTTTTGGAGAGCAGCTCTTATTGGCTCCATCGTGTGCTATGCATATTTAAAATACTTCTTCAGCTAAACTGCGAGAATTTTTCTTGAGAATTTCATTCTTGCCATGGAAGTGAAACTCAGATACTGTAAAGTGAAATCTGTAGATATTTCCAAGTGGTTTGGTAAAAAAGAGAGCTTTATTCGCAGTGCGCCTGGACAAGAAACTCACACACATCATAAAGAAGCACAGGAAAATGAATGTGATGGGGACCCAAGCAGCCTCTCCCACAGCACACGTCCAATGCGCCAGTGTCACCCCTGTCAGCTCAGTCATAGAAGCCCGTTGACCTTCCTCAGCAATTTGACTCTGTGCCTCACTAGCCTAACTACTGCCACTCCTAAAGTGTCATTTTCATCTGTCTTACTGCAATTCGAGCTTATTATTTGCTGGTTTAGCTACTATATGTATAAAGAGTAGATAATTCCCTTCCTCTCCACAGGAAAGGGGAGACTGTAAGATTTATCCTGTCTTCCCCCAAGCTCCTTTTTTGATTAAACAACCTGAGCTTCTCATAACACGTGTTTGCTTGACCTGTGATCATCCTCACTGCTCTCTTCAAGGCTATCTCCAGCTGATCCCTGTTTTTTCCTGGGATGCTGGACACAGTACCGTAGCTGAGGCCATGCCAGTGTAGAATAGGGAGGAAAGATTACATTCTGTGTTTTGCAGACTATGCTCCTCCTGACAAGATGTTCTTTATCATGACATTGTAACACTGGTCAATCACTTCAAGACAGTGATCCTTGATAAATCTCACCTGCTTGCCTAAAGAATGACTCTCTCACCATCTTTTCTTTATGCAGCTGATTATTTTCACATTGGTGCAGAATCTTCCTACATCTATAGGGAATTTTGTCCAGCATCTTTAAATAATTTCATTTTCAAAAGACTGGCAGCTAGCCTATGTCCTCTTGGCATCTGGGTACCATCAGGGCTGCCTGACCTCCAGGGAGAGCCTGCCCAAATGGAGGGGCTTGTGGCCTGGCCTGGGGCTGTATGTTTAGTTAGAAAATGTGAAAGTGTCAGAGTGAGCTGCTGAAAATCAATATAATGGCACCTTATGAAATCCTTCAGACCAGGACTGCAAATACTGGGGATGGATGCTTATATGCCCTGTTTCTAACAAGATGAATGGTAATACAGTCATACCTTGGACATCTAGGAGAATGGGGTAACCTGTACATCTAGAGGATGGGATAACCCAGATAACATGAAAACGTTGCCAATGAAATGAGACATAAGTAAGTTATACAATGCTTTGTATTTAAAGTATGGGTACTTGAAAAGTAAAGCCAGATTTTAAAATAAGGCCATAAATATAAAGAAAAATGTGGGGGCAGATTATTCGTTGGTTTTGGTACAGTGATGTTAATGTGGAGGAAGGATAAAGGGGAAATGATTGTAGGCTGCACCTGTGAAAATAAACACAACTTTTTCAAAAGAAATCTTTCACCTAGTTTCATTTTTTTTTTCCCAAAGGTTAGAGCTGCCTTTAAGCACAAAACCAAGGTCTGGTCTCTTACCAGTAGTTCGACTCGCAATATCAATGTGAAACCCTTCAATTCAGACATTGTGAGTATTTCTCCTTTCTCTTGGTTTTCCCCTTGTACTTGTACTTCCCCTTTTTTGTACTTGAAAGTGTTCCACATTAAATTCTTTTCCTGAAAGAAGAGGACACAAGAAGGCACGTGGGTATTTTTAGTACCTAATCTAATGCATGGTGTAGACGGGTAGAATCAGCAAGTATTAAGTTGCAGCTACGGTATCTCTTTTGAAAGCAAAGGACAAAATTCTACTTCATGGTAAACTATCAAATAAAAGTAAACAAAGGTTTATGAACTCTGGAGTATGGTTCTGTAAGACTGTTCCCACCAATTGTGATGGACTTCATGTTATGCATTCAAGCAGCATTTTGGCAATGTATTTGTCTGATGATGATGGCTTTTTGACAGGGCACTTTTACATTTAAGCCTGAGGAATAAACTCTGAAGTCAATATGTAAATATGCTTTTCTAGCTCTCCTTAAATTGTCTTGAGGCAAAAGACGTTTGTTTTTGTAAAGAACCAGACTTCTGAAGTGATAGGTATTATTAAGCGATCGCTGCCAATCACCTTAGATCCTGGCAATAACTGTTTAAAAATCCGTTATGGCATATGCTCTCAAGACTCTGTGACAACACTGTAATGTAAATAGATGCTTTCAAGCTTTTATTTCATCCAGACAAGAGTGATTTGGCAAAATAAATAAATCTATTTTCAATATTTTTTTTTCCAGATGACTGGGAACAGGCCAGGCACAACCCCCACAAAGCTGAACACCTGGGATAAAAGCACCAATTCAGCCAACCGCATTGATTTATCAGCAGTCTGACAGTAATACCAGCTTCTCAGTGAAAATCAAGCCATACATTCAGGACCTCTGACACAGTGTCCGCAATTTTTTTTTCTCACTGTTAATACCCATAGAAAACTGCTTTTTTAATCACTGCCTAAAAATTGGAAATTGCCATGTTGTTTTGTTGAGTAAATCGCCCTCATCTGCTTGCCTTCAAAACCGTAACACATTCTACCACTGGGCTATTAGCAATATCTGTAAAAATAACTAGTGCAGATATACACTGGATGGTTTTGTCAGCAGTGACGAAAACACTAGGTATGTAAAAAGGGCTTATTGCTATCTGAATCATTCCAGCTCCCAGACCTGAGGAAAGGCAACATACCTCTGTAAAGATGGATTTTTATGCTCTGTAATGAAATGCTTCTTATTGTGATGTTGTAACGGGGCTATTCTGGTCTTGCTATGCAGTCTCTGTTTACATTTATTACCTTACAGAATCCAATTATCAAAGTGAAGCTGATTCAAAATGCATCGTGTGGTGATTAATTTAAATGCTACAAGGAAGTCAGGACTTGAGGGAGAAGCAGGTTGCAGCTACTCAGCTTCTAGCATGGGCGAGGAATTAGCAAAGCTAATATACACACGTCTCTACGCTCATAAACAGCACATGTAACACGTAATACTTCTATATGTGGCCTATTAGTATGTTAGATATTCCTGTTTGCATCGTATCTAGAAAAGGCAGAAATGGCTACAGTTGTCCCATAGCAGTCCACAGCATTTCTATCACTGATTTATGTCTGCTGACATATCGCAATACAATGTATTTATATTGCTTTGCCTGAAGCTTTTGGATGCAATCAACAACTGTCCATCAAGTGTGTTTCACAAATGCACCGTAGTTTTTGGAAATCAAAACCTGGCACTGTGACTTATCTTTCTCCTTTTACTGGTCAAATTGAGATACTGAATTCCAACCAGAAAAATGTAACACGCTGATATACTGTGAAGACAGCCAGACTACAAATAAGTCTATGTATTGTTACCTACAGACATCTTTTAAATAGGTCTCTGCAGTGTCTTCTGTGTTTTTAAACTCTGCTCAGCACTTAATAGCTCCTGAGTTAGTACTGCTATGAAGTATCTTTAAGGAGGAAAAAACACTGTAATTTTTCTTTTCACCAGTGTTTTGTAGGTTCTCAGAAGTGGTGTTTGGAGCACAAGGAGGTGCAATCTCCGCTGCGCCAATGATGCACCTTTCCAGCTGGGACTAAAGCAGACTATAAACCCCGGAGGTGGTCAGAGCCCCTAAATATGCGTTTAGCTCTAGGGTTTACTCAGCAACCAGGGTCTCCAGAGCCATTTCCAAAGAGGAGTCCCCTTCGCAGAGTGAGTGACTTTGCAGCCATGTCTCCTTATCCCCAGCTCTTCCTTGTTTGTGGTAGCTGTCTCCATAACATGCCAGATATACTGGTTTGCAGGAATTAGCAAGGTAATTAGCTTTCCTAATACACCGAGCTATCAAAGTACTACAAAAGGAGGGAAATGTGCAAATTGTCAACCTCATATTTTGCTAAGAGGTTTTGTGTTGGTCTGGGGTTTATTTTTTTTTATTAGAAGTTTGTATCTTCAGCAGCTCAGACCATTTCTGGTCCCAGTGAGTCTTGCAAGATATCTGCTATTGATTTCCAAGAGAAAAGGTACTTGCACCCTAACGTGCAGGGTGGAAATTGCTTATTAAATTTCTGAAAAGAAAATAAAAGTAAATTGATCTTTAGGGAGCGGGAAACATTCATCAATTAGGACTGAATTTAGTGAAGTGTTTCATCCAAAAGAAATGGAGTTGAAAGTTTAGAAAACATCAATGCAGGTCATTTTTGATTGATCCAAAACAAGTTTTCTCCATGTTCCCTTCCTGCACTAAGAAAAAACGATCTGTTTCTGTTTGGACCAGTCTTTTCCATCTCCCGTGCCTTCTCCCTTTCCTGGCCACGAGCTGTTGGTGTGGGCACCAAACTGAAAGCCCAAAGTCCACCCAAGTTTGTCTGTGGCTACAAATTAAAACATTCTACAGAAATTATCTTAGTTTCACCAGATATATGCTGGATTTATGCAGCTGGAACAGAGCAGAATGTGACATACTGCATATCACACATATACAGGCGTGGAACATGTAGGCTTCTAATCTGGTGTTTCCTATTCCTGAATAACTCAAGCTGTCGACAGCCAACTCTAAAAGGCGGGCCAGTAAAAGCTAAATATCTAAATGGCTGTGTCTTTATTTTGGTTTTTGAGTGTGGCTTTTTCCTAGCCTTTTCTGCATTGGACTGTCTTACAGCTGTGCAAATAGATGGGCTTTTCTCGGCCTGAGAATGATTACTTTTTTTCCCCTAAAGACACAGTAGAAGGAGCCCTTGGAATGTATGGAGGAGATTGTAACAGAGCAGTACTGTGATGACAGAGTTCAGTGTTTGTATTGTGTGCAGACAACATATCTAAGCTTTTTTTTTTTTTTTATACTGGAGCATGGGGTGTGTCGGGGGGGTGGTTTGGGGTTTTGGGGGTTTGTTTTTTACACTGTGACCATGGATATAGATTGAAACCCTCCTTGATTGTTTCTCTTCTAATCGTTGTATTATAGCACAAACAGTTCTATGAATGAACCAGAAGACATATAAAAGATTTTTAAAAAAAAAAAAAAATCTTGATTTTTAGGAATATTCCCCTCTACACAAGTTTCATTGCCTGCATTTCTTGCTGTGCTGATGTACAAATGGCAGTAGTATAAAGGGCTAAATCTGTTTTTCATCCAGGTATACCAAATTGTAAAATTGCTCACCAAAAATAAGAAGAGCTTGAAAATGTTTTTGGTTTTATGCTTTAGAATGTGACATAGATGTATTATATATTGAGGGAGCATTTATTATCCTGTATCTACTGAGATCCACCATGGATAACCTGCATCCCGTGCTTTAACTTTTGAACATTACTTGTGATGAAGCAGTTTATCTTGTTGTTTATGTCGCATGAGGTTAGGAGCTAGAACTCTATTTATAATACTAGGTTGGGGATGGGGTTTCTTTTTTTTTGATAAACTAGTGAAAAACAGCGAAGTACCTATGTGTTCCATTGCCATCTAAGTCCATTCTTTTTGTTGAATTCAATGTATTTTTATTGTTACTGAATGCAGCGAATGTACTGAATAAGAAATGCTCAAATGAATCTTTAAACAATCTCTTCCTGTCCTCAGTCTTTTGAAGCCTGAAAATCTTGCAGTTTATTTATGGGCTTGTTTATAGCAGCTATTGCAATATTTTTTTTCAAGACAGCATCATTTTGTCGATGGTATGAAATGTTAATTGAATGAGATGTGAGTTTTAAAATAGGTAATGTAGCAAGAATGACTTTGCCAGTAAGTAGTAAAATAATTTAGTTTTGTTATTTTTTTCCCCCAAATAAATAAGAAATCTTAATTTCCTAAAAGAACTTTATGTTTGTTCAAATTATTCTTTTGACATGGGTTATAAACAACAGCATAACAGTTATGACTTCCTTGAGTACTATTGCTGTGATTAAACAAGCAGAGCTTTAGTCATACTACTATATGCGTCAGGTGTGCCTAGGTAATGTGCAGACACTATTTTTGTATTAAAGTTTGTTCCCACAGAATACACTGAGGAAAGTCATTCCTTCCCCTTCAAGCAAGGAGCCTGTTTTGTGGAGCAGCTGCTGCAGATTATTTCTTCTAACCCAGCTATTCCAGGAGCCTGGTCAAGGCCAGTTCCTAGGTGAAAAAAAAATTATATTTATGGATATGATAAATGGATTCTGTCACAGAATTAGAGGGGAAACTTCACATTCTACCAGATCTCTGAGTACAGCAGTGTGTGTATGTGTGTATAGATATATACACACACATATGTATTTTTAATATATATATACACACACACTTTTAGTTGGATATATACACACATTTTACATATATAAATATGTATATGTATATACATATATAAATGTATCTTTGAAATATATGTATACATCTTTCAGAAGTCTCTTCCTATCACGTCACCAGCATCTTCTCCACCACTTCTTCTGGTTGGGGACAGAATTTGCTGGGCAGAGGAGGGATGCACAAGCAACAATTGAGTTTCCATGGCAGTTTGTACTCTCCTGCAGCCAAGTACCTCTAGCAACTATCAACTGCCACGAACTATCTATGTTCTGAATGCCTGGGAGCATGGTCAGAAAGGATCGTGTTTTGGAAATGCCAGGGGTTTTGTCATGGCTCTGGTGTTACCCTGCTGCATGATATTAAGCAAGGTACTTTCCCTCACTATGTGTTTATCCCATCAGTGAAATAGAGACAATGATACTGTCCTCTTTGTTAAGTGCTTTGAAACTCACAGTTGATAAACAGAGCATTTATTGTCAAATACTAATGCTACACAGTAATTTTGGTTCTTTCACCTATTGCTGGCTCTGGTGCTGAGGACAAAAGCGTTGTACAGCGTGGCCCCTAACCTTCACCCTGTCCCCACAACCACTGCAGTACATATTTATGCTCCACTGTGTCACGTTACAATGGAAAACATTTGTTAGTTGCTACAGCAGAGAGTACTCCACTTTTGTCTAACAGCTGCAGAGGTATCCTTACTGTGGCTGCAGACTCTACATGTGAGAGCATCCTTACAATGAAGCAGGGCTAGCAGGTCCACCTGCCACGTACGCTGCATCAAAGCAAAAGCAGGGAATTACTTCAGTGATGTCCCAGAGCTGCATCCAATGGGTGAGATTCCTCTGTCCCTTGAGGGACTTGTGGCCTTTCTAGGAGAAAGACATCTTCTGGTGTTTAATACAACCAGTGCAGAAAAGCAGCACAAGAGTCAGGCCTCACTTCAGTGGCTCAGAGACTGAAACTTTGGCTTTAGAAGCAGGGCAACAGGTCATAATGAAGTGCATTACAAAAATAGTGACTTTTTTTAAACTAATGCATCTAGTATTAAAAATTTATTACTACTACACTTTTATCTGAAAATGATAATGCAAATCCAGAAATGTTACATCTCAAAGAACAAACAGCTCCAAAAGTTATGATCATAGAGGTGCAATCCTGTGGATGATGTTTTCAAGGTTAAAGCTAGCTCTATTATAATTAATAGGCTGCCAATTGTCTCCTCTATGTTGCATAGCTGTGTAGATATTGTGGGTTAATGATGGGAAGTTAAATAGGAGGGGTATTATGTGATGAAGAATAGAGCAATTATAAAGTGAAAAAAATGAAGATTGGCATCTAGATGAGAAAGGTGTTTCATCATCTTTCAATATCCAATACAAAGAAACCTTCCTCCCTTTGTATCCCCCCAAATTGTGTAGCAAGGCATACGTAAAAGAATGCTTTCTTGCTATTCTGTGAAGTGTAGAGGGTAGTTTTAACATTTATCATTCATGACGCAATAATAAATTAGATAATTTTGGCACTGGTTTACATCATGTTTGCCTTTAAAAATATTTTCATTATATCTATGTTATGCTTGGATGACTCAGTGTAGTATGTCATGGATAGTTATTGCTATAATTGCCCTTGTTCATACAATTTTCTTTCTCAATAATCCCATATGTTCTTGGAATTCAGAGGCCATATTTCGTCTTGTCAAGGGTGATTACAATACTAAATGTACCACTGAAAGCATAGTCACCAGGTGCTGACACATGACAGAAATATTGAGTCATAAGGATGGCTTTTAGGCATTGTTCAGTGCATCTTTACCAAACAGCTTCCCTGAGCTGTTGTTAATTTGCTAAGGGTAATTCCCAATACAGTGGTTTCAAGCTGTCTAATTTACCTATATCAAAGGCAACCAAAATTTTCTCCCCTCATGTTATTTTCTGTGGTTACCGCACAAAAACAGGCTTGACTGGGCATTGCATGTGCTCCTTTAAGCATGCTCCAAGCTAAACATTTGCTTATCCCTAGTTACGAACATGAAATAATGCATGAAAGAGTTCAAGCCAAAAAAAAACAAAACAAAAAACCCCCCCAAAACTGAAGCACAGTGAGCAACTCTGTCACTGCAAAAATGTTAAGTTTTAGTTTGTGCTGATAATATTATGTAGGAAAATGCACAACAAAATAAAACAAAATTTTTACCCTCCCAAAGTGTGTCAAGTTAAGCAGCAAAGATCAAATGCTCCTTGGAAAAAATCTAGGCCTTATAAGGATCCTTACTGTGATTTTGACAACTGAAAATTCATTTTATGTTGACTATCACATGTTTCCTTGTGGCATTTTTGTTTCAGATTCTGCACAGGTCAACTAAGTGTGAGCACATCTTCTCACTTAGCTAGTCACATATCACTAATTTGTCATATTTTACCATCTCCAAAAAAAAAAAAAGAAAGGGAGGGGGAGATACATTGGCATGTGTTCATAGAGGAAAAAGTGCTAAGCTCAGTCCTTATACTGACACATGGGACTTTCATACTCTCTGTTGATGACTGTGTGGGAGGCTTCAGGAACTGAGGCTTAGCGTCTGTGAATATTTGCACAGAGAGCTTTCTGCAGCAGCAATGGACATAATCACAAAATGAAAAAAAAAGACTGTGGACTATGTTTCACACTTGGTAAGATGAATATCCAGCATTTAGATTGTATATTATACATTAAAATATCAGATGTGTATTCAATAGAACACACTGCAAGTTTATGTAGCAACCCCATGATGTAGGGATGTTTTTCAGTCTTATGGTTTTGTATTACTAAAAGGCTGCTCAGTATTGCCTGCCAATAACAGTAAGTCAACACAGAGCATGCAAAAGGTGTCCCAGAAGTAGTTCTTAAAAGCCAGACTATCAGTTACTCGGTATGTTATAAATACTTTCTTATACCTTCAGACTAAGGGAATATCAAAACTAGTGGCTGATTATCACTTGGCAAAAATTTAAGTTTAATGTTGGGAAGGCTTAAGCCTTTACTGCTAACCAGTTGTTAGGAACAGTGTTCAGTCACAGTCTGAAAAACAAAAGTTAAAGACACCAAAACTTCTGTGTAGGGCAAATGGTACGCAGAGAGGTATCATCATGCAGATAATGTACATTGTTTGGAGAACAAAACAGTTTCAGTAAAACGTTGATAACACAAGCACCTAATAGACTAAATCATGCTGGTATGAAAGAGCCATAGCTGAAGATTTCACATCCAGAATGAGTTGATCAGTGCTCTGGTAATACTGACAGCCAAATCTCCTTGGATTATTCATCTTTTGAATATAGTGCTTATACACACACACACGAACCTCTACCGAACAGAATAAAGTTTTGAATTAGCTTCAGTGGGTCTTTGCAGCAGTGTCTGCTGTAGAAAGCATTTTGCTGCTCTAACTTGCCCCAACCAGCTGAGGAGGCTCTGATGGAGGATGCAGCTCCTAGCAATACCTTCCCACAGCCACTTTCATCGACCTGCCCCTGACGAACCAACTGTCCACACATCAGCGGCAGATCCCGTATAAGCACAGACATTCCCACTGACCTCCCACATGCTGTGAGCCAGCAAGCAGTGTACCACACAGTGTTTCTCAGCGAGAGCCCCTGAGCATCACAGCTTCTATAAACTCAGTACAAAAGCCCATGAGCCTTTCCTGCTGCCAGTCCTGGATGTGGTTCATCAGCCCCCAAAGCGGGCTTCTGCAGCACACCGCATTGCCAGGCGTGCACACACAGACACAGGAAAAGGCAGGTGAGGTCAGATGGTGAGCCCCCACATTTGTATCAGTAAATGCTGCATCATTACCTCATTAAACATGCATGCTTCACATGCAGAGCTGTGGTTTTATTCACTGTAAGTGCATGGGATGTATTATATTTGCTGTATCGTCCTTTTTTCTTTCAGTGCTTATATCACATTCAGGAGAGACCCTCCCCAAGTTGAAAACAAAGATTGCTCTACAGTCGATGGAATTTGCATCACTTTTACATTTTGCAGGGAAGAGCACAGCATTTCCTTCTACAGCACCATTGCAGAGCCAGGATGTATTACATGCCTTATACCTGCTCTCTGCTAGTGTAGTTGCTGCTTCTTTCCATAATACTGTCAAGGAATTTCCTCTCTCAAACCCATTGAGGAAGATGAATAATCACAGAAAAAGTCATGTCAATGCATTTGTCACAGACAAAAAGCCACACCAGTGAAGCAGCAGAGTCTTTTCTTTTTCTCCAGTAGGGGAGAAGGAATCATCCAGAGTGCCACAAACCTGAATTTCTGTATGCTGTTCTAAAATGTAGGTGGAAAAAAATGTGTGAAAGTGGCTCTCTGCTTGTCTCCAGTGTACAAGGCATTTCTCTCAAAATCAGTTATTATTTACACTTACTGAATTGCCTGCAGCAGACACTCAATACAGGATCTATTTGTGCTGCAACATAAAATAACTCACACTGTGCTCTGGCATCTTAAGGGCAGAGCTTACTTGGATCAGGGTAGCAACTTAGGAGGATTTCAGTGGACAGTAAAGGGTAATATCTGTGGCATGACTTCAAAAAAGTCACCTTTATGAGTAATTTCTCTTTGAATCCACAGCAGCTGAAATCAAAGGAACTTCTGGAATCCAACTTATTTTCTAGTCCGTCAACAGACTAGACCTGTGAAAGGAACAGGCACTACAAACTCAGGTACTGAAGAGCCTGAAGTCAAGCACTTGCTGCCTTGCACAATTACAGCTCTGTTCTGGGATTCAGACTCATGACAGCAATGCACAGGTGTCCAACAGAAATCGTCAGAAAGGCAGCACACAGAGAGGGGCTTGCCTAAGCCAAATAGAAGAAAGTGTGAGGCAAGGAAAACATGCTTATTCCTGTTTCCTGCAAGCACAGTAGTCTTGCACTCAGGCCGAAGCAAGGCTTCTTGCCTCTGACAGGCTGCCCAGCCCTCACACAGTGCCAGGTTCCTGCTCTGCATCAGCGCAAGTGCTGGAGCACCACTCACTCGCTCACACCCTGCATCCTGCCCTTCTATCCTCGTCCTTCAACCACCTCAATCCTTCTGCAGAGTTCATGCATGTGTGCAGAGCAAACTTTGTGAAACAACAGTCTGTTTTTCCCTGTAACTGTTACATTAGCCATAAATCATAATGACAAACAACAAAACATTTTGTAGAGCGATTTTTAATAAAATCTTCCGATTAAGAAAATGTTTGGTCCTATGAACAACTTACTGTTCTTTTGGCAAGAAAAATGCAGTATCTCCTGGATGTGCATCAGTACGATAATTTAACATAAAAAAATCAAATAATTTTCTTCCTACATATCAAAGCTCTTCATTTAATACAGCTATTTTTCAGATAACAGCCTCAGTAATGGCACTACAAGAAATGCTCTTTGGGAAGCCCAAACCAGCTAAACTCTAGTTTCCTTCTGCGTACCATAATTTGAAAAACATTGTACTTTCCTAGATGAGAAAGTAAGAACTTAGAGATGCAGTTTAAAGAGAAAAAACAAAACACAAAAAACAACCCCAGAAAACTGCCATGAAAATACGAGCAATACAAAGGCAGGCTACAGCCTTATTCTTTGTTTAGGCCAAGGACCATAGACATCTCACTTTGTTCTATGCAAGTGGTGTATGAACTGCGCACTGCATATACAATCTTCAAACTCTCCCTGGTTGCCAGCATGGGAGGAGCCTGGCCAAAAATAGCTGATTTCAGGCAAGAAACATCCTTGCAGAAATGGCAGGACACAGAGCATCTGCTGATTGTTCAGGGTGTACATTAACCAATATCTTTACCATTATTGCAAATATTTTTTAATCCTTATTGCATTTTCAATTTGAATTGTATTTTTAGTTCATGACATTTTAGAATAAACATATTTAAAACTCCCAAATTACAGTTATTTCACCTATTTGGCAACTAACACTCTTTTTAAAGAGTATCACTACCACTAGGCACTTCCCACAATAGCCATTTTTGTGGTCACTCCCAAACTCTTCTGTTTCACTTCTCTGGTGTTATCTATTCAAGTGAACCCAGAACAGATATAAACTATGGGCATATATCTCCTACCTGGTCTACAAGTACTGCTTCTTTTGCAGTATTAATTTGGGGACTGTGACAGGGAAGAGGTCGTGCTACCTCTACTTCTATACCTTCTGCGTTTTCTTCCTACAGATGGGGGGGTTTATACAATGAAATTAATTACAATTCAAACTGTATTTGTCTAGGATGTGTGAGGCAGCTGGTCTCTGTTTATGGCAATCATGAAACACATTCACAAGTCTCATTCCTTTCTTCATTGTTTCAAGCTGGTTAATTCCCTTCCCATAAACACCACTTCACTTTATTTAACTAACTCCTCAGGCATTTCTCACTTGGTCTTGTCAGCACTTACATCAGATACCGTAAGAGTTCATTTCTGCAATGCCTACATTTTATTTTTTTCTTTAACATTTGCATCTGGCACTGCTCTGCCTGGCTGGGGAGACTGAGGTTACGTGATAAAGAGAAATTTGCAGCTATCTACAAACCTCAGGTAGTAAGTGGCTTATTTGTAAACACTCATTTACAGAAATCCATACTTGGCCAGGAGCTTTCTGAATAGATCCTCTCCATGAGACCAGAAGGCTCCGTGAAGTAGATCCTGAAGTGCTGTGAATTTGCGTCAATTAAGTTATGGCAACTCGTGTCATCTGAGGGCCTGTTGCCGGCTGACTTCTCTAGCAGCTAATAACCGACTCTGCTGCCCTGCCGAGAGCTTTGATTCAGGTCCTTACCTCCCCTCTGCTCTCTGCCTCGGGGTGGTTCTGGCCCCCACTCCCTTCTGGACTGGCTTAGCATTTTGATAGGCAGCTGCTTGCTGAACACCACCTCTTGGTGCCTTACTTGCTTTTATGTTTTGAATTTGGCATAGGATGGATGTTGAAACTCTTGAGGTACCCGTTGCTACGGAAGGTATTTTTCCTATACAGATCAAGGGTATAAATTTATAAGTACCTGTTTTGAATTTATTAAAACTGCTTCTGTATCAATATTTAATATTGCAAAAATTAGAATTTGCCCCAGAAGGTTCTGAAGGTCTTTGTAAGAAGGAGCAGAGAAAGCCCGATCACTGGCTGCAGTTCTCTGTGCTGTGCAATGGGCACAGGCAAGGGAAAATGACTAGACTCCCGTAACAAAGGTTATTTCCCCTTTATTGTTCAAGTGTCAGCAGAGTACTGTGGGAATGTGGCCTTGTCCAGACCCTATTTTACATCCTCGACTCTGGGCAACCTCTGCTTGGATGCTTCTTTCCACTGGTCTCCAACATAATTTCTCTCTCCGCTATCTCATAGTTTGCAAGTGTGCAGCAAAAACCTGATTTATCTGAAGCAGAAAACCATTGATCCTGAGATTTGCAACATCTGGATTTACCTTGCCTCAGATATGCACAGCTGTAATTTGCCACATTTTCATCCAAGTCACGGAACATGCTCGGACACCAGTGAACACACAGGGGCTTCTCCCCAATACTGCCTTGCTCTGACGGCAGGTCAGCGGTCTCCATGGCAACACAACTGGGAGCAGCACTTCAAATTGATCTTATTAATAAATTCATTGGCATTCAAGAGAAATAGAGAGGTCCCTTACTGAAGGTTATGTCAGAGCTTCTCTGACATAAGCTACCAGAAAAGCATCTTTTAATTAGCAACTTGCCCCAGGCCAGAAATACTCCACCTCCTCCCACTGGTTGAACTTGATTGCCTCCAACTGCTACCAGAGATCATGACTCTCCTGGTCTCACATTAGTCCTCCGTGGGCCCCAGTCAATAGGGAATTAAATTGCAATATTCTAGGAGCTGAGGTACCAGAATAACAAGCATGATAGAAATACCTTGATGGATCTACTGGACGATGAATGCAGTAAAACCCATCGCATCTCAATCAAAAATTCATTCACTTCTTTGTAGCGATTGAGGAGGTATCAGGAGATTTAAAGACAGAATAGTAAACTGTGCCCTAATCTATGAAAAGTATTCTCTTGAGCACTTTTGTGTGCAATATTTACAGTGCTTACTTGCTAGTCATTCTTGTGCTGGCAATGTCATTAGTAAGAGGAATTTCTGGAAGTGGATCTATAACCTATTTTAATTAATCACAAATATTTATAAAGTGAAAGTGACTAAAAGCCAGAATAAAAACCAGAAACCCATAGTATTGGCAGCTCTATGTGCTCTTAAACCTTTAGGGTCATTTCCCGAAAGAGTGTATGCTCTAAAGGGATGTTCACACTGCCACAAGAGACGGAAAAGGTGACAGAAATCCAGTGCAATAGCAGAAAGACTTTCCTTCAGGCAGCATGTTAATGATACTGTTTGAAAGAGATTTCTAAGGGGAGGGCAGGGAGAGATAATCATTTGATAAAACATAGTAAAGGAATGAAATAAACCTACTAAATAGTAACATCTTTTTAAAACATGACCGAGACAACTGATTCCATGGGAATAGGCAACTATGAAAACAATTTAAATGTCTTATTCTTATTTCTCTCCTGACAGGTCTGAAAATATGCTATTAAACTTTTAATTCAGAAATTGTCAGGGAATGGATAACCCGCGAATGTCCATGACTGAAGTTAAATCATCAGCGCTGGATTTAGTTCTGCCCTCGAGTCTGGTTTCTTAATAGATACTCCTGTAGACAGCTGTGGAAGAGAAAACATGGAAAGTGGAAAGCAGAGAAGAAACTGTTGCTCTGGAGAGCAAAGTGGGTGTTTAATTCTCCAAAAAGTAGCGGACAGATATTTCTATATAGACACTCATTTTAAAGTCTGGTTTTGCTGCTTAACATTTGGGGCTTTCTTTATATACGCCCCTTCTCTCAGCCCTCTTTCTGGAGAGCAGCTCCCTGCGTGGTCCATTTCAGAACCTGCTCGTATCAGTCTTGAAAGAGCATTTGAGCATCTTGTTTTGGAAGCCATTCTTAAGTAAAGCCTGAAGCCAGGAATCCAGCCCGGGAACCCGAATCCCTCACTGTACTATGTACAGATTCCCAGCTGTAATCAGCACCGGCAGAAGATGACAGAAATTTTTGATATGAACAGTAGTAAGCTTTGGATCAGGCCTTGGCTTATACTAGTATCACTGACAAAAGCCCTTATTATTATTAAAGATGGGAAAGACAACATGTTAAAACAACCAAATATAGCAGTCAGAAATGAAGAGGATAAAAAAGGCTTTTATTTCTGCTTTTTCTATAGAGCATGAATAGTTCCGAAATCTATTTTAAGACATAAAAATCCTTAGAACAAAAGAAAAGAAAAACCAAAAAAGAAAAATATCCTCACCATTTACCAGCCATTATCTTATTCAGTGTTCCTGGAAAAAGACACTCCTGGTTTATGATCCAAATTACAGATAAGGGCTGGCCACAAAGAAAATAAAACAAGAAATGTTATTATATGTAAGGAAAGTGGGAGAAAAAGCACGTTTGTTATCTTGCTCAGAGCAGCCCAGTTCTCTGTCAGAAAAGGCGACATTTACAATCATCAGCATTATGAGGAAAAGTAGATAAAAGAGAAAAATAACAAACGAAAGGTGGTTGAGGGGAAAAAGAATATTTTGTCCTGGAAGGACAAACCGAGGGAAGCTACTATTCTGCACCTAGCCCATGTTTAATTTTACGTAAACAAAGATTTACTAGAGGAGCTAAACAACCCTGCCTGGCATTCTTTGAATAGTGTGATGCTGAAACAGACACGGGGAACTCAACTCCACTATCCAGACTAGAGTAGCATCCACCTCTATTTTCTAACAGATGTTTAAACCTAAATGAGGTTACGATGCTAACACAATGCCAAAAGAAGACCTGCCTGTTCCAGAATAAGAAATGGGTCTGGTTCCTACACAAGAAACTTCCCCACCCCATGTCTGGTAGCTAAGGAAAGTGCTTAATATTAGGTACATGCATGAACACTATGCCAACATTGAGGCTCGACTGTAAGAATAGTATTCTTTGGATAAAATCGNTCCTACACAAGAAGCTTCCCCACCCCATGTCTGGTAGCTAAGGAAAGTGCTTAATATTAGGTACATGCATGAACACTATGCCAACATTGAGGCTCGACTGTAAGAATAGTATTCTTTGGATAAAATTGAAATTTAATTATATATTTCACTAAAAGGTTTGATTGCATCAAAAACTTGTATAGCTATTGGTCTTGAATAGGAGACTCTTTCTATGTAAGTCACTCTACTCAGGTCAAAAGGTGCCTATTACTCATTTTCAAGTGGCCCAACTCACACCCCAAACTGTTTATAGACCCAGATTATAGAATACCCCAAAGAGGCCAAAGTTGCCTTTTTGTTCTCCTCCAGATAAATAAATTATATGTGATAAATGGACTATAATAACTTAAATTATTATTAAACTGGTTCCTTTTTTTCACTATATATATTTATTTCTGATAAACTTGGAATGATTTTTCCTAATTTTCTAGTTACTACTCGCTATAACATGGTAGAAATTTTCTTTTTTAGAATTTACACCCTTAGGATGTGTGTTGCTAATGATACGCTTTTCCTTACAGTTAAGAAGAAGAATTAAAGACTTACATCTAGCTGAACATAAACGAGTCATATACATCGCTGTCAGGGTCTGTCTAAGGAGTGATTTGTGACTACCATTTCTGCACTCCTCATTCAGGCAGAAATCATTAGAAATTATTTAATCAAGAAAGAGTAATGAGCTTGATAGAAACTAGCCAGACAAATGTGAAAAATCACTTGACTTCTGTTAAAAGATGCTGGATTTTTTGAGTTAGACCCTACATTTTTTATTAAGTTAATATAACCTAAGGTTCTATTTCAGCTGAACTCCTGTTTCCTAACTATAAGTCAAGTTGTAAGTCAGATGCGAGTCTGCTGTTCTTAGAGATCTCTCTATGCACATAAGTATATAGATATGCATACATACCTTTAAACTTGTAGATTTGAAAATCTCAGCTATTCTGGCCCTAATATCAGAATTTTTTATCTGCAACCTTGCTGCCAACTGCAAATCAAGAAGATCAGTCCTGCCTCTGAAATGTCAGGATGCCTACAAAAGCTGCCAGTACTTAGACACTTGTAACTTTTTCAAGGAAATGAGTCTTTGGAGGTTTGACAACCAAAGAGAAAAAACATTAACCAGCACACCACAGCAGGGCAGCCAGGGCAATATTTGTACAAGAATGAGCACTAATTCAGGTGATGCCAGAATTAAACCTTTTATGAATGAACCCAACACCTGAGAGGGAATACCTGTTTCCAGGAGATAATTCACGTTGCTAGACCTGGTTATAATCTTGTGTGAGATACCAGCAGTGCTGCTCTTTTGCCTCTGGAGATGCAAGCTCTGTCCTGGCACACTGAGTACACAGACACTGCCCAAACAACATCTGCCCACACAACATCTGCTTTAAAGCAGCAGAAAGAACCTGGACTACGAAATTTATAGATAGGGCATGCAACATAGGCAACAAAGGCATCGGTTAAAGTGATTTAGATGGGGACACATGTCAATGCACTCCTAGGCAGGTCCCTCCCTCTGTGGGTAGTTGATACTATAACTTTCAGACAGCTTAGTCGTTGAGTAGAAAGGGCAAGTGGCCAAAAATGCGTGGCGTGACAACAAAGCTTCTGAGATGCAAGATGTTATTCAGAGGAGTCTGGCAGAGATATTATAAAGGTAATTTCACATTTAGTAGGAATATGGGCATTTGTCCCAGAGGTGAAAAGGCAGCATTTTATCTGAAAATTTACTGTTTAGTCTTACAGTGGTAACGAATCTCAGTGTTACATGGACTAATGTGTATTCAGTAATCTTACAGGACTCGTTTCGTCCTGCTTAGCCAGAAGCCCTCTCTATCTAGGTTTCGTGTTCTAATTAGGAAGTATAGTGGTCAATTAAGTATTCAGGAAGGAGCATTTGATATGTGAGTGAGGAATAATTTTGCTGCTGAGAAATGTCATTTAGCATACCCTCCCACTCCATTTGTTTTCAGGAACAGGAATGTACAAAGATGTAGGCCTTGTTTGCTTCCACCTCATTTCTGCACTAGCAGCATATGCCTGTTGTAATCATTTAAGATCAACACCGTGAACAGAATTTTTTGTGGGTAAAAAACGGAAGAAAACCCAAGACTTTTTAGGGTTAATACCAAAAATAACATAGTCAATTAGAAAGCTACAATGGAATGACAGAAGCTTTTCCATCATAAGTCAGTTTTAATAGTCAGAGAAATGAAGAAGGTTCAAATGCTACTTTTGTATAACAACACGGATTTAAAAAATATTATTTTTATATGAGCATTTATACACAATTGGAAACAGATGCATGAGGGATAAATAATGGCTACATCTAGGGTGCCTGAAATCTACTGTGTTTCTTCCTCTGAAGTACTTGTCTTTCTAGATTGTCTGTATTCTCAAACACATGCTTGAGGTTATTGTATCTCATTAGAGGAATGCCCCAAGTCTGAAAAAAACCCTCTTAAAACTTGATCCAAATTCTTATCTTGCATTTGCATGATTTTTAATTTTCTCTTATCTTGTATCTTCCAGTTAAACAGAGGTAGGTGAAGCAGAAAAAACCAGGATACCATAAGACTGTCATAATCTGACTGAGAGTTTACAGGATGAGAAATTTTGGGATCGAAAGGTTTTGCTTGTAGAAAGGCTACAGGTGTTTTGAATAAATATGAAGTGTGACATTATTAAAAGATAGAAGAACTATAAATAATATTCTACAAATGACTAAATACCATCCTGTTTTAGTTGATGAGCCCTCCAACTCGAAGCCCAGTGGAGTTAATTGTCAAAAGACTTCTAACCACTTCAGTAGGATTTGTCATGTCTTATTCTGGAACTGAATGAGACATTGATATTAACTACTTCGCAATAAGTATCTTTCTTGAGACTGTTTGCTAAATCTTGTCACAAATGTTCACAGTTTGCCATTCACATGTCATTTTTAGTTCTACGAGTCAGCTGGAAGTGACTAATTGCAAAAATATTGAATACTTAAAAAATGGAATATTACAACAGAATATACATTGTGCCAGCTAGAAAACATTTTGTCACTTATTGGATCTGCTTCCTCATTTGATAAAAGATGCAATGAAGCAGAAAGGTGCGTATCAAACTTTGCTTCTTTTAAAAATTCCAACATTGCAGTAAGCAACCCCATACTTTCATGACTCCTTTTTGTGTTTAGGTCAAACACTCAAATGTTCTCGGCAAACAAACACAAAAACAAACCCCCTTCAATCAAAGTTTGCTGCTGAATTCAAGTAAATAATGTGATAATATTTTGTTCCCATTGTTCACTGTAGTATGTATTTGTGGTTCACTAGCCATAAGAAGGACACCAGAGTAAGTCATTATTTAAGACATCAGTTTACAGTACATGCCATTTCACTTCAAAAAAAGAAAAAATACAAGGTCTTTTTACAGGAATGCAATTTCCAAATGGAAATGTAAGAAAAGGAAGAAAAAATGTTTGTGAAAGCAAGCACACAGATGCTGTATCTTCAGAATATTTCTATTGCATACATGAAAAGAAGCCCTTTCTCTATCTCAATATAGTGTTTTCAAATCTCCTGGTGTGATTTTTATTCTGGTTCTGTGGCATGCTGATCTATCCACTCGCTAATGAATACATTAGGGACATTACCAAGCAATCTGGAAGTATTGAGGAGAAAAAACTTATGTTTTGCAGCAAGGTCTATGTTCTCTGAAGTGCAACCTCTTCCTCACACTGCATTTTATCATGAAGAAAATTATTCTTCAGGAACAAGGCCTTAACTTTTTTTAAAAACAAAAGTTACACAGCAGCCTTAAATTATTTATCCTTCTCTGATGAAGTTGAGAACTGTTCAAAAGTAATGCTTCCAACAGAAATATGAAGAGTATGTCTTAAAGGCAGGACAGAGAGCAGTATTAAGAAGGCCAACCCTGCCCCTCAGTTCTCACTAGACTTGGAGTGGAGCAAAGTGAACTGAACAAGTAGCATCAGTCTGGCATAAAGATTATTTTCTGTCAATGAAGTGTACCATTCCGTATTTGTTTAAATTCAGATGTAAAATCCATCATAATATCTATGTTTTCCTAGTTCAGAAGATGTTTCCTATTAAAATTAGAGTGCCTTGACTTATCTTGGACTCTCATGGTCCAAGAAAGCACATACAGACATCACAGTGACCAAACGCTCGGTGGTAGTTACTCTCAGAGAGCAGAAGAGGAGTGTGAGCTGGTTTCATCCTGAAGGGATGAAAACAGTTAAAAGGCTATTATACAAGATGATGTTACTGATAGCATCTACTGCAACATCTATTTATGTAACAAATGTTTCTGTGGCAGGACTTCTCTAGCCTTATGATTTCTTAAAGCACAGTCTTTTCAATTTTCTCTGCCTCTGAGCTGTCCTGCATTATGAATAAATGAAACTTCTACAACAAGAACTGTAATACTTTTCTGTCTCTCACAAGACCATTTCAAAGAATGATAAAACAATGACTTTGTAACTGACCATACTAGGAACATCATTGACCCTGGATTACATCTCCAGAATGTCATTCTCGTAAGATTCTTTTCTCTGTCTTACAAAACAGGATAGTGAAGTGTCAGGTCCTGCCTCAGTGTCTTTTGCTAATAACATAGGAATACAGCCCTCCAGACCTAATGCTGTCATAGTACAAGAACTTCCTTCGTATATTGGTGTTTTTCTAGTCAGAACTTGTCAAACAGTACATGTCTTTTTCCAGGCCAAACTGGGGAAAAAACCCACATTGGTCACATTATCCAAGCAAGATGTTACAAAATGACTACACTGGAGTCTTGCCCAGTCTAGGACGTTTCGAAACAAAAAGCCAAGAGCTTACAATGAAGAGCAGTAAAAACTTTGCAAAAGTGGGTAGCTAATGTTGTTACAAAATCTAAACTGAAATGCCTCATGGAAAATAATTTCCCTTCTGCTTTCTCACAACCACAAGTTTTGTGTTCCCAGTGCGGACAATTCATCCACAGATCACATTTCTTCTCTCATAAAATACAAGCGCGCAGAAATAGTTTTTAAAAAGTAGGAACAGAATGAAACTGCCAGGTTTAGTGATGTCTGCTACTTACTATTCCATTACCATTGGTCTCCTTCTATGCATCTCTAGCACCTAGTTTTTAAATGCAAGTGTGCATTTTTTGCTAGAGCATCGAATTTTTACTCCATATGACTACGTGCACATAATCATCCAAATCCCGATTTCTGCTTAGTAAAGACAACTGTAATAATAGTATCAGAGTAATTACAAAAGAACATTAAGAATGTATCTATAGAAATAATACTGTTATTGGTAGTTCACCCACAGTTTAATAGATCCCTTAATTTCCCCCTAAAATAACCACTGCAGGCTAGGTAGGAAATGAAAGAAAGAGCAGAAACTTCATACTAGCTTAAAAATTTCAGTCATATTTATGGGTTTCATCCTCATAATAGTCATGTAAAATGCAGTGCTGTCTAACAGCTGAGGAGCTTGGAAAATCCACCAGAGTCACGCGCTTAAGACAGTATAGCTTAGATTTTAGCCCAGGTCTCAAGGCGGGTCTTTTGCTTTCCATGAAGACCTTCACTCCCCGCTACCCTTGTTCTTTGTGACTTGCCCAGCTAAGTAATTACTGGGCATCTGCTCATCTGCATGGCCAACCTTGCCGCAGCCAGGAACATTCTGCTAAGGCATGCACACAGGCTTTGTCCATTGAAGTGGATGTGAACATTTGCAAATACAGGGAGTTTAGATGTGGAGGAACCTTGAAAGCAGCAGATGGGGGGAGGTAGGAAAAACCAAAGGTAAAAACCATTCCTCTGTGGTTACAAATAACAGCTAATGGCTTACCTTTCCATTCCTGACCACTTTTAAGGATCTTCCCTCTGACAACTCTGGTGTTTCTGCAGGTTATGGCACCCAAGTGTGGCACTATTGAAAGATCTAGAAAGGCTAAAGTAGCTGCATTAAGATGTTTAGATTAATTCAGTTCCTTAATCTCCCAATAGGCTTTAAACAATGGGTGAGTTTCAGTTAAATTTTTGGCAGTGCCAGAGAAGCTATATTTCGTATGTTCTATTAAAAGGAAACAGAATTGTTGACAGCTTGCATTGGTTGACAGACCAGTAAAGGAAGGTATCTATTTACCCACTCAGGCTAGATTTCAATTTACATAAAACCTTAGGACTACTGTCAACATTTAAAAATCTGACTGAAGCAGAGAGAGAGGACAGAGTGCGTGAACCTTTATCTAAACAGTGTCAAATTTGGGGAAAGACTTGAATAACCTCAATGCAAGTTATCATCACTGATCAATCTTCTAGCATTAAAAACAGATCAAACACTATTCAGCTTCAAATTAAGAGTGTAATTCTCAAATTTTAATAGATGACTATGACCTACACCTGCAACTAGTCAGGTGGCTCAAAGTCACAGATGGAATACAACGTGGTTATTCTCTTTCTTCCAAGCTAATGCAAAAGGCCTGAGCAGTCCATGGGAAGGAGAGTATAAAGGGAAGGAGAGATAAACAGTGGAGTTTCTCCAACTCTTTCAAAAAGCCCTTGCTTTTCATTTCTATTCTAAACAACAGAAGCCAGAAAAGCACTAAAGACTGGATGTTACACTACAAAACAGAAGTATACAGAGATGCGACCTGGAGTTAAAAAGTCAACTGAAGGTCTCTCAGTCCAACAAAAGCCTTTAGAATAAAAGCAGAACTCTGCAAACAGCCAAATCTTAACAGAACAATCTAAAAATCTATTTGTTACTGGGGCAAAGAGCAAGTAGCTCCCACACTTAATGCCATTTTGCCTTGAGACCTTTCTCCCAGGCAGGCACGAGCAATCAAGCCTGTTATCAACAAAGTAAGTTAGAGTACTTGCTGGCTTTGACTCTTCTAACTGCTAAAAGCAGGCAGTTGGGGCTGGAGCTCACTGTGATCTGCTCTGAAGCACTGCAAGCTGCTCAATGTTGTACTTAAAAAGAGCATTAAGAGCTACTCTCTTCATGCCTTTTATACGAGACTCAAATGTGTGGCATTATCACGTGGTGGCACTGGACAGTCACAGGAGCGGGAGATGTCACATAGCCCAAGGCAGAGCATTTTTGTTTTGGCCTGATTATTTTTTCTTCAGGTACTTTCCTGCAATTATATACACAATATACAAGCAGAGAATCAATCCTCATTTCAGAAAGATAAAAGGCATTTGATCACTATCTCCACATACTAATTAGACCCTATTCCATAAACAGCATGGACACTTGTTACATTTGCTTAAACGGAATTCAAGCCTAACCTGTGTAGGCATTTTATAATATACTGCTGAGTACTAGCTGTATCTTTAGGCAGCCATGTTCAGTTTTTTCATGCCATTGCACTGAGCATTAAAAGGTTTAAAGGATTTGAACAGCTGAATTCTGCTTTCATAAGTGACTAGGCAGCGGGAAGACCAAGAAGTAAAAGGCATTGAACAATCCTTAAAGTGTAAATCACTTAGGCACAGACATTAAAATATACTTAACTCCTCAAATGCAAGTAAGTGCATAGGAAAATGTTCAAGAAACAGCTATAGTACAACTTCTATTTTCAAAAGATGTTTTTGAAGACACAGCTGTGTGGTTTTGGCCTCATGTCACTTAGATGCCACTTAGATTTCTGAATCAGCTAGAAGCATTCAAAAATGTTTCCTTTTTCCTTTCTGTAAAATGCAATTTATTATAATATTAGGGAGCAGGGTGTTTTTCTATCATAAGAGGTGTTACTTATTTCAACTTTTGATGTATTATGTCTTTACAGAGTTGCATAGAGCTATAGCTAGGTAGCAAAAACCTTCCATTGATCAGAGTTTTCAGTGCAATATTTATTTTGCATTCTGTTGTATTTGCATTTTAGTTTCTAAGTCAATAATAGTCTAAATGTTTTCGGTATTCTCTTTGCGTCCTTGCAAAAGGAAAAGAAATCTTATTCAGTTCAAAATGTTTTTTATTGTCATTGATCTGTATAACCAAAACCTACAGCAACTAATTTCCGAGATTAAACTAATAAATTAAGATTGCTTCACTAGAAACCTGACTGTTGCAAAAACAGGCACCAAGTGAAAGAGATATGCTGAGATGAAAGAAATCTCCATTTTAGGTACGTTTTCATAGCTCCTTTTGTTAGGATGAGCTGACAGTTATCAGCATCCAAGACAAAGATTTATGATGTTTAGAAACGGCATGTAAGTTATAATTCCAGAGAACGAGCAGAGTAAGTGTGTCATTAATCCCGGATTCTTAGGCCACCTTAATTGCTATCAGTAAATCAGTAATTATTCATGTAGCTTCTTTACAGTGAGTTGCAAAAGGACTGAAATTATTTATTACACAGGTGCTCTGCAGAGTAAATTCAATAATTATTTTTTGCTAAAATACAGTATACAAGGGTACATTTACTTGGGGAGCTTCTGTTGTCACGTAGTGCGCTATGGTATATTGTATTCTATGTTCAACACAATATTTTGAGTGAAAGCGTTAGTTACCAACCAGCTCCTGCTCATGTGGATTCATCTCCTCTTTGCATGAAGTAGGCAGAAGCTGTTGGTATTTAGTACATTGCAAACTAGTAGGGATAGGTTTCACTTTAAATTAGAAACAAAATTAGACTTTAATTTGAGAGGTCAAATGTTGACTTGGATTCATTTTTCTAGTCAGAAAAATCTTAGCAGACTTTCCAGATTACTGCTACCTGGCTCTGGCACAATTTTGCTAAAGTCTGCTGCAGTCAGCCTGAGTGCTCTCGTTCACTTTGCATTCATGCAAGAGCTGAGGTCCGGCATCATGCAATCTCCCCCCATGAAATTTTGTATGCAACAAAAGCTGCTTTACAGCTTTCACTGTAGCCATTACCACCTGCTTTCATGGTTGCAGCATCTTGTCCAAGGTTGGGCCTGTTCCCACTGAAACGGGTGGATTTTCTCTATTTACTTGCCACCATCAGCAGCCAGAACAAAACTGAAGGATTTGTTAATCTGACAAGCTTGCCATATACAGGATTAAATTCATAGCTCTTGAACAGTCTGAAGAATGAACTGTCTGTACTATTCATAAGTTCTCAGCCTAGAGATCCCTGTGCAAGTCAGAGTATAAAAATAATGTGAAATTCAGCAGGATCCAATATATTTTTTCACGTTATGGCATTAAAAACAGTTTGTACACTTATTAAGTTCAGCAGATACAAGAACTAAGGAAAACTCCAGACTGAAAAAGGCAGAAGGTGATGAAAAATTGAATGGTTTTTTTGGGGGGCAGATGAATTAAATAAAGAGTCTAACAAGAACCTGTAACAAGAATGTGCAACAATTCAGACAGCCAAGATGACTGCTTTTTTACAATCCGAATTTTGTAAATATTTCGTACAAAAGAAAATAGTATCAGAAACTTGAATGTGTTCAAATCACTGTCATTGCTAAAAGAGGTCAAAACATCTGTACTGTTACTGCTTACCTACCTGGAAGTGCTCAGGCCCAGGAGATATATCATGGAGAAAGGCATGGTTGTGATACAGGTATGTGTAACAGAATTATTGACAGAATTAATATCTTGTTCTTTTGTTAAAAAAACCATATTCTAATTAAAAAAGAACAGCCTGGAGGGTGTATAGACATGGAGAACATCAAAACCCATAATGACACTAAATGTAATGTCCAGAATACTATGTAAATTACCAGTAATAAAGACTTTACATGTATAGTGAACACGTACGAATAAATGGCTCTATGAAGTATAACATACCAGAGGCTTTGCAATTACGGAGAAGCCTTCTTATTAGCTCTAAGACCAGGGCAGTGATTTTCAAGAGCCGAGAACAGTCCTTTTAAAACTTCTGCAAGCTTTAAGTTAAAGAGGCTCCCTGTCATCCTTCTTTTCAAACATGCAGTTTATTCCAGTAAAAAGAGGCCAGGAACTCCTGAGGAGAGTCTGCCAGAATCCAGAATTGCTGCAGCAACTAAGGCCTGCTATTTGCTTTGATTTTACTACTCATTGCAAAGAAAATATTAGAAGGCATTAGTTATGCTCCGCAATCATGGAAGCTATTTTCCAACCAGGATTTAGGAAACAAGCAGTGTCTTGCAGGAGCCAAGCAGGCACAGGTCTTGGGAAGCCTTCCAGAAGGCCATACACATGGAGGGGGAGGGAGGGAAGCTGCAGAGTATCATCTGGATCTGATTAAGGAATTTAGATGTGGCAGTAAATGAATAATAACCATTACAGAACACACTAAACGAATAATTCTGCTCTTCGCAAAATCCTCTGTGTGTCTGTTAAACATTTAAACAGTGCGCACTTTTCATTTACATTTAAATTAAACTGGAGTCATTCAGTTCTGAGGCAAACATCCATGAAATTTGTTGAAGTAGTTTGCAGGACTTCCAAATGCAAGGTGATAATAGTATTGTCTTACAGAAGTACTACATGTTCCTGGAAATGGCAACTGACTGCAATTTGTTTAGTGGTATGCCGTTGCCTCTATTATTTCGTTTTGCTAAGTATGAGCATAACCAGATGCTGGGTTTTCAGAACATAAAAATGATGCTTTAGAAGTGTGAAAGTGAAGGGTTGGAAACATGATAAAGCCAGTTCCCCAAGAACTGGTGAGAGCTCAGACCAGAGAAATTAAAAAAATGTTAATTTGTGTAAAACTGTTGTCCTTGAGATAGCATACAAACCTTGGGGACCAGACTACAGCCCAATCAAAATGGACTTGGATTTAAGATTCATTACAAACTGGAAATTCAAAAGATGTGAAAAAATGTGAAGAAAAAAAATCTTGGTTATGTTCAAGCAAACAAGGTCCATTTTCAAATAAAATGAAAATCCTGAATGGCCATTGTTGGAGAATAACGTGAAAAATGTTATGGTGTCATAGAAAGGTTCTCAGTGACAATCAAAGACTGAGCCTACTCCCAGAAATACATTTGTTACTAACTGGGAGTAAAGCAGGCACTGAACCCCCTGGATCTTCTATTGTGTGTATCCTGCTATGAAGAGCAACACATCCACACTTTCAAGACAGGTTACCTCAGTTAAATACTAGCGTGGTTCCAGCTGTTATATCCAAATCGACCACAAAGTTAAAATATCACACTTTTTATTACAATTTATAGAAGAGGTAAATGAGCAAAACAGCGCTGGGCGGCCGGGCAGTCTCTTGCTCCACCGACGGTCTGCAAATTTTAAGGTCTTGAGTCCCCCTTTTATAGAGTCGCAGTCTTGTTTTCCCGATAATCCCCTTCCAACTTTTGTTTCTCCAATTCCACGCCACGTTGTCACGGTTGGGGGGCGGTTGAGTCTTGGTAGGATGTTCCATTCCTTGCGCCTGTATCCATTGTCCAGCCCACAAAGCTATACAATTTCCTTATATGGTCATTTTCCAAAACTTGCAACTATTGTAACAGGATATAGTCTTAAGTTTACAGCCTAACATGACAGGATGTTGCCTAAGGACATTTAGCAATTCAACTGAATCACTATGACTACCATGACAGGATACAAGGTATATCTCTAAACACCTTCCAAATGCCTCATTAACATCACAAGGCGCTACTTACTGTGGGTAAAATTCTAGCATTAGCAATCTAAATAATTCATTAACATTGAAACAAAGGGCCTGGTTCAATTAGCAAATTATTCTTTTCGTCCTTTATCCGTTACACAGAGTTCTTGTGAGGTCACCAACAAACGCCACGGATTTCTGGACATTGGCTACTTCATTTCAATGCATCCAATTCATGGTTTCATTAGCCCAAAGTAGGCATATAGTGTCAATGCCTATCTGCATTTCTGAGTAGAAGCTATAATCTAAGAGCTGCATGGCCAGGAGTGACACGTTGCTTCTCTGTCATTAGACGGCCCTGAACAAACCTGTTGCCTTTCAGCTAGCAGGAAGCAAGAAAAATTACTCTGCTGACATGTATAACACCCAGTCCATATTTCATACACAGTCAGCTTCAGGACTGTAGCTAAATCTAGAGTCATAGCTAAATTCAGGAAGCAGAGCAAGAGGGAAGAGGAAAATGTGTATTATTACATGTTATTTTAACAGACATAGCTGTCTGTAAATCTAATAAAAATAATTATAAATACTGGTGAATATGCATACAGAAAACAAAATTATCAAATGCGAAGAACGATGCCATATGTGGGGGTGGAGTTGTTAAGGTTTAACGGTCGCTCAAAGAATCACCACCACAGATATGAGGGAAAGGTGATTTTTAATATGACTTTGTAAAAAAGCACGACTTTACAGAATTCGATGGCAAGATTCACTCTATTACTTACTGTGTGAAGGGATTGTGAAAGGGAATTGGGTCAGAGTGGTGCTTAGGTGCAACTGTCACAGTGAATGGTG
>VZSC01004580.1:277578-296582 GCA_013398225.1 Steatornis caripensis
TCAGATAATTAGTCTTGGCACCTCTCAGATATGTGGGCTGCGACCCATGCAGGAGAAGATTTAGGTACGTTTCCTGGGTAACAGGAGTTCCAGAGATGGTCAGGGAGCGCCTGATCACTTCAACTCACTGTGATTGCATCAGGAGTTCCAGGTGCAGTCAGGGAGTGCCTAATTGTCCCAACTTGCTGTGCTCATCCCGGGACAGAGAGGTACCGTATTACTTCTTATCTTGGCTCATTGTACCAACAGGCAGGGTCGTAGAGCGCGTAGATCCTAGCTCTTTGTTCTCATACGCTGATGAATGATCTGACATTGCAATGTGGCTTGTTAGTAGGGGGAAGCAGGGTCTACACCACAACAATCCTACCTGGTGCTGAGAGCAAAGGGCTGCAGACAAACCGCCTGCTGTGATCACTAGGTGTGTTTTTACGTTAAGGTAAAAACGAAGGTCTTAAAGCTGCACTGAAGCATCACATTAGCTCAGGCTATGTAGTGAACTAATTCAACTGAAATTTTATTTTAATTTCTTTGCTATAAGACCAGCTCCTATTGTTCCTCTGTGCCATCTGCAAGTACAAAATCCTATCTTGTGTTAATTTTAATAACAAGCATATTCCTGGTATAAATTCTGGCAAAATCTCAAATCTTTGCAGAAAGCCAGAACAACACTTATGGCCTAGTTAAATCTCGTGTAAACTCAGAGAAGATTTGAACTGGATTTAACTGTGGCTGCTACATCCTCTGTTCAGAGTAGATATACATTGCATGGGATTCTATGCTGCTGCACAAATATTTCCTGTCTTATAGAATGGATCAATTTTCATATCTAAGGTATGTGTTCTCACATCATACACTCTGAAAAAGTCTGTCCTGGAATAAGCATAACAATTCTGGCTTCTTGGTTCCTCTGTAATTACACACAACGCTATAAATACATCATGAGTATATGCAGATACGAGGAAACTGGCAGGGTACTGATCAGTTTATCAGCTGGCTGCTGGTCATCATTGCAGTGTAATAAAAAGTAAGAACTGCTACAGATCAGATGCTAAGGCATCCGTTTTATAGAATGGTGTTGGGGTCATGTTGCGATTTTCTATAGATTTTCTAATGGGAATGTTTAGTCATTCAAGTTGAGGGTCTGATGCATTAACTGTTGTGATCCTTGAAGAATGGAGCAGCTCAGCGTCGTCTTTCAAGCCCCATGTCCCTCATGTAACATCAGTACTCCTCAGCTGGATTTATAGCATATTCACCTAGCAGAGCTCTCCTGGTGCCATGGCTATTCCCAGCAGCTGTCCTTGCAAGCCAATGTGTTTATTACAAGGTAATTTATTTAATTAATTACTTCTACTTTTTGCTTCTTACCACTTCAGTGAGCCAGCAAACAGAACTTCTTCACAAAGAAAGCAGTGTTTTGTGGACTATCTATAAAGTTTAAACCAATGTATCTAAAGTGGTGCTAACAGCTGTATGGGTAGGCTCATATTGGTGTAATTGGATTAATTTGAATTTTAGACCTGTTCCTATTGAGTGTAGGCAAACCCAGAGATTCCCTCTTCACAGGGAACTAAGTAAGTGGCTAACAAATCCATTGAGCTGTCTGCACTCTGCCCACCTGAATGCACACCAAAGCCGCTCCCGTGTAACATCAGCTTTTAGTTAACAGTCATGAACATACACAGAAGTTAAGTCATCTTAATTCTTCAATGAACTTGTCTCTCCTGCTTGCGTACTTAGCCAGAGGTGAACATGCATTCTCTAAGAGAAATCTAGAGGTTTTATAAAAATTTTTATTCAAGTCCCATAAGGGAGAATGATCTGAGCAAGAAATAAACTCTGATGGTATTTGAAGACTTGCAATTTACTACATCATGTAAATTGCTTAAACTATTATGATTAGCAAATAAATCCATACACAATTCAAAGTACACTTTCAGACAATTCACCAAGAGCTATAATCACACAGAGTTATTCAGCAAATTCCAGTCTGATCTTTTCAGAGATTTATACAGAGAACATTATTGTGTTATCTAAGCCGTATTCTTGTAGTTATCAGTCCTAAAGCTCTTTTTCTTCCAAGTCTAATTCTCAGTTATAAGGGTACCCCTCTGTATCTCCATCTGCAATTATAGCGTAACAAAATGTATTTTATTTCATCAATATCAAGAAACACACTTTCCTATGTACATCAAGACAGGAAGGAATGTGATTCCAACTGTATTATTCCCAAAAGCAAAGTATCAAACCCATTCATTTTGTGTCTCTGATTTTAGGATAAGCTAAATCTATGTATTTCTTAGTTTAAACACATAAATAACCTATTTGCATGTGTAGGTACCTATACAGCCAAATGCACATTTTAGCTTAAATAATCAGGAAGTCATGACATTTCCAGGCATATCAGGGAAGAATTTGTGAATAAAGACAAGGACATACCCACAGGAGCCCTGAAAAAGTCAGAAGGATAAAAAGCTCATACAGTACATCACCATCACTGCAGGTTACCTCTAAACTGTCTGAAAGTCTACTGCACAATACTGTCGCAGTATAGAGAATTAAAATGATTTGAGCTCCAGCCTGCACTCCTGATGGAGGCCGCTGGCTACATGTGTCCAAGGAGAGCACTTGGCATAGGGTATCATAATGACATATACAAAGAAGCCGTTTAAATTGGTTTATGACTTTCATGTGTAAATTTAAAGAGCAGAATTGTTTCTGATCATGTTTCAGGAACTTGCAATCAGCAGTATTTCTTCCTCACAGATTCTCAAAAAAAAAAGAAGAAAAAAAGAAAACCTTATGATACCTCACAGGACACCGTCACTTGATTCATGCTTGGTTTCCCCATGAAGAAATGGTTACAGGTTCATCTAAATGACATTTTCTGACCATATGTTAATCATTGTGTTTTGATGGAGGAGAGGCAAAGGATATACCGATGTGGCCAGGACAAAGATGCATACATGGATGTTGCCCAAAAGAAGAAAGGAGCTTTCTAGAACTGTGGATATATATTTGGGCCAGCTCGATTTGCTGCAAGCTAATACAGTCATGAAAAACATGACACTAAACATTCAGCATTGCATTATTATTTAAATAGTACACCTTGTCCGACATGGAAAAAAGAAGTTTGATATCTCTAGAATGTGAGCTTTGTCCAAGACAAATCAATTGGGGGAAAAAAATGCAACCAAAACTGATTTTCTGATGGACAAAAAAATATGATTATGTTTCAGGTCTGGCAATATTGTTCTCCCACCTTCAACTATCCATAATCATCCCTTGACCCTTCAGTAAATGGCAGTTTTAATTTTACAAATATGTATTTTTATACTCGGTCTCTAGTCAAGAAAGGCACATGTAGCCCTGACAAAGATATCCAGGCCTCACTAATCGGTGCTTTTTTTCTTTACAGAAAATTTAATAATGAGGTTGAAGGGAGAATCTTGGAGACTGATCACCTCCATTTAATGACAAATAGGAATGACACTGGGAGTATCAGCAGAGGCTGCTCCTCAATGATTAAACAACATGCTCTGAGCCCAGCCGAGATAGATCATTTGTAACGGCGAGAGGTGTATTCAGCTTTCACATCCATTTAGTCTTTGATATGTCTACCTAGACTAAAAGCACAGGCTGCAATTAGTGACATCAATCATCTATCTATCTCACTACTATTATTTCACAAGAACCCCCTCATTTTTGATAAATGACGGAACAGTCCTAGCTGGCAGCAAATAGATTGTCCTTTTCACATTTGGAGTATGACTTCAAAATAGTATTTGTTATAGGCAAGAGGTATTTTTGACAGATATGTTTGATAAGTGATCTCGAGAAAAAAAGGTTTAACTGTTAAGAATAAAGTTCTGAACCTATTAATTAAACTGGGCTTTGATGGATATAATTACATACGAAACAAAGGTGTATAACAAGAAATTATAACAATAGAGCAAGCACTAACTGATAAAGCTGAAATACTGCTGTAATGATGAGTTAAAATAACTTAAGATAGCTGATCCCAAAGGACTGGGTGGCTTTTCTATATCAATATTGTTCTGAACAATTTTGGAGAGAACAGCGCTGAAAATCTAAAAGTAAAAAAAAATCATACATCATCCTCAGATGCTTTTTAGAACCTGTCTCTTAGCTTAGACCACAGGTACTTCTGTTTATTAAGGCCTATTCAAATAATATTTAAAAGCCATATTTACAATTCAGTACTTTTTCCTTTTTTTGCTCTTCCGTTCACTCTAAAAAATAACAAAATATATCTGGAACATATGTTATCCAAAGAGACACATCATTTATATTCACTGATAAAATCTATGTAATTTCATCACACTCTAATAATTTCCATTAAGTTAAAATTTGCAAGACAACGAAGTACTTAGTTCACACTCAAACAGTTTTGCACCAGAGGAAACTCTGAATAAGTTACGTCACAACAAAACATACATCAATCTGAAAAATATGTTAGTTAATGAAAATGTAATATTTTTTCCTTGGAAACCAGTAGACAATAAGCAAAGCATTTAATGTCTGAACACAAAAATATGCAAAGGGCATAGTGAGAGAGCTGCTACTGGAAGATAATGTGTTTAATTATTACTGTAAATTCATGCCATAATGTTTCTTTTGTAGATGAGCCAGAAGAAACACTTCATGATATGGGCACATAACAGCATGCATTACTATTATAACAAGCATGCATTACTGAAGACCTAAGAAACCCATAATCACAACTGTGCTTATTATCTAAAGAAATGAGCACAATGTGTTTTGAAAAGCAGTGGAACGTGTTCTCTCTAGATCTTGTATATTCTAAAATGTTCCTGTGAACTCTCTGATTTTAAGATAAGTTTTAGGCTGGCTGAGAAACAACTTTCTTCTCCTTCCCCTTCCATGCTTTCACCTACATGCAGGGATATGTCTGCCAGCACATTTCATCTCAGGGAAAAAGTTCCTCTCTTCAATGAAGGCGTTAGCATCTCTTCTTTCTTTTTCCACTAAAATCAAATTGTCTTATCTCCAGGATTTTTATTGGTCTTGTTTTTCAAATAGTACAGCCACATATATTAAATATTTGAAATAAGCTCGCTTTGGCTTTCTTCTTCTACTTCTCTGATGCCTACAAGTATTAATATGATGCTCTTTACTATCTCTTATAAGCTTCTGGAGTCTAATACAAAACTCTAATGGAACTCCAAGAACAGTTGTCAGGACTCAAAAAATGAAACCTTGCTGGACCTTGGCTGGAAGTCTGGCATCAGGGTGCTACAAGATACTACGGGGAATGGCAGATGCTATGATTCTATGATTTTATGCTGTCACTCCTGTCTACTCAGTGTTATCCTTCAAGTCTCCTGCACATTGCTGAATCTGTGCTCCTCCCTTAGAGACAGAAGAGCTCATAATCATATTAGAACGTGAGGGCTGAGAAAGCCCATTATAAAGTACAAACCACCATTCACTGCTGCACATAATCTCTTGGTAACTAATGCAAATGAGTCCCCAGAGATGTATTTACTGAACCAGACAGCTGCACCGGAAAAGAAATGGCAGCTTGTAGCTTCTGCCTGTAGGTGATGGTAAAAATGAGTTGCATTTTCGTAATTATAGTAGTGCACACTTAAAAGAGAGGAGAAGAAAAAATTGTTCTTTGCTGAGGTTTAAAACCAGAGATTTTAAATTCTTTCCCATCATAATGCTTGGCAATAAGACAGATTTACCGGAGGTGGCACCTAATTCATGTGTAATACCAGTCTGTATCAATGACATCTCTTTAAAACAGAGAGGGTCATAAAAATGTAGTTCATCAAATCAACATAATTAAAAAATGGCAAAATATTATAACCCATTACGCACAAAGTGATTAGGACTTTATGCCCATAACACAGCTCTTCTG
The DNA here is from genome assembly GCA_013398225.1 of Steatornis caripensis. Classification (NCBI taxonomy): domain Eukaryota; kingdom Metazoa; phylum Chordata; class Aves; order Caprimulgiformes; family Steatornithidae; genus Steatornis; species Steatornis caripensis. Next base: position 283,487 of record VZSC01004580.1, read on the forward strand.
CAGCATAAATGGCATGCAAATAGCATGGTGTCATGCAACCCTGTATTATAAGACTTGACGAACCTCAAAGCAAACTCTTTGCTGGAGTTGTTTTCCATCCCCAAATTGAAGTGCAAGAGGTAAAGAGGCAGAAAGCCTTTGCTCTTTATATATCCATCTCTACTTGCTCTCTGTCAGAGCACTTGAGCTTTGTAGACTAAATTCTCTGTGCATCACTTCCAGTGTTGCAGCTTCACTGCCTGGTGTAGATAAGACGCAGCTATTAGCCCTCTTAAGCTTACTAAGTTTCTAAGGGTGGAAAAGTCACATCTTGCTGGAAATAAACTTGGCAATATTAATCTCAGTGAAACATATAAGGACTGAAAATTAAAGAGTTGCATATGTCATTCCTTTACCACAAATCTAATGACCATAAATCATTGTCATTTATCTTTCAAATGTGTTTATCTTCTCGGCCTACAAAGTGTTTTATAACCACTGATTTTAATTTTGATTTTATTAAGCATTTAAACTAATGCTTAGATTTAGCACATTTCAGGTCACCTGAAGTCAGCAGAGCCGTTTAGGACATGGTTAATTTTTGCTGCCTTGCTGGATTAGACTGAAAACGTTCAGTGCTTGAGATCATTTGGCTGCTGCTGAGATGTTGAACACAAAAAGAGGATGTGGGAAAATCCTGGATGATGCACAGAACTGGCTAATGCTCTGGAAGTATTTATGAGCTGGGGTTTCACTGAGCTTTTTCCTTATGAATTTTCTACACAAATACCCACTTCTCTGAGCCTTTTCTTTGCAGGAACCTGGCAAGATCAATAGCTTAATTTATGGCCTCTAACATGTTTGTGTCAAACAGTTCAGAAAGCTTCTAGACTTGTGCAGTTTAGAAGAAGAAAAAACCCACATAAGCAATACAGAATGTCTAAGCGAATTTGAAGAGAAAAAGGCGAAACCTATTATTTGACGTAAGTATTTAATGTCCTTAATGCATCACTGCCAGAATTTGACATTTAATTGCTATTTTTTAATTTCTCTTCAAGTCTTGGCTTCAGCAAATGCTGGAATCCAGCTGCTGATCACGATTACATCAAATAATTTTACTGAGTAAACACTGGGTCAATCCATTTTACAAACACATCAACGGAAATTTTTCACATTTCTTTTAGAGAGTATCAGGCTGATTCTAAAGCAATTACAGGCTTAACACTGATGCTCCCACTGTATCTTATATTTTTTGTTCTATTTTTAGCAACAGTTTGACTGAAAAATTCTGAAAAAATCCCCAAGGGCTCTTTAAATACTCATCTTCTGACCTTATTTTGTCAAAATTAATTAAAATCCAAATGCAAACTGGTACTTATTTCCATACTGGTTTTTGTCCTTGTCATGTACTAACTTAAAGAGAAAAGAAAGTTGATGCTTCAGGTGTCATAAATCCTAACCAACTTCTTCAACAAGTGCTTTAAAGCCCAGCAGCCGATTAGGGAGTAGATTCAGAATGAGTGATAAAGGCTTTGTGTCATTTGCACTTTAACACCCGTTTTGTCTACTGATTTTTAATGTATGTTGTGGGAATTCTTTCTCTGATCTACCTCTCTAAATAGTTTTCCTCCTCTTTTCCCCAGTTGTTTCTATGCTGATCTATTGCAATTCTCCTGACTTCACTAGAAGAAGAAACTCAGGCTTTTAGCAATAGGATGGTAATTTTGAAAGTCCCAGTCTCTGAACATAGCAGGTGGTAAATAATGTTTGAGTGCATGGCTGAGACGTATCGCTCATGAAAACAAAGAGGATCTGGAGGAAACCTGAAGATGTTTTTTGAATAGGAGTTTTTCTGATGGACCTGTCCTAGACAGATGTCTAAATTTGGCACAATGAACTATACAGATGGCAGGCAGAGCTCTCAGGTGCAAGGAACTGTTTCTTTGCTTATGCACTGCTGGACGAAGAATCCTGCCTTACCTATGTAATGTCATCTCAAAATAGACAGAGGAAACAAAATCTACTTACTGTAGGAGTAATTGTTATGCATTATAAAGAAAAAACCCATTTAAAATACGATTTCATCCGCTTGCTTGGGGGAAGAAAATTCTAAGACTTACTTGCTATTTTCCCTCATTTTGAGGAATGCTTCATTTTGGATTCAAACTTATTTGCAGCCCACATTAATCTAGTGGTCTCTGTTTCAACTGCTGAAATTCAGTTACACTAGAAATAGCCTGGGAGTTGCTCGTTGTGTGTTCTAGTAGAAAGAAATGGATGGGAAGTTTCCTCCAGGTTTATTTCTCTTATTTTCGGTTTCTTATTCAGCTTCATAGGTATTTGACTGTTGTTTAATCAGTACTTTCCATTCTTCCCAGACTTTTGAGCTGATACTAAACTTTTCTAAAGTGCCAATGTCCAGTTTAATCCATTATGAGCCTGGCTATTTTTAAGCTTTAAGCTCTTGTGCGCAAATGCAGCTACATTATCGTAACAATTTCATTCAGAGAAGACAGATGAAATTTTGTTGTTGCAGTTAGTGGTGTATGACTGACCAATGCCATCTTATGCAACATCTTTAACACAGGAAAAAGGAAGGAAAAAGCCTAGTAATTGCAAACGCGAGTAAGATAAATTGATAAACATATTCTGTCATTGTTCATTCAAGACAAATTTCTTACCATTGCTCAGTATTTGGCAAGCAGGGTGTAAACTTAGCTGAGAAAACAGAGTGTTTAGTCACAGAATATTGCATTTTCATATCATTTTTTCAAGAATTTCTCTAATAATATAATTGAATTATGATGAATTATTAATTTATATCACAAAAGAAATCCCCGAATAGGCCCGTGAAAATACTCCTGTTTGGGATGATGACCACTTAATTCTTCTTGAGCTGAGTCCACTTCTGAAACAGGGCATGGAAGCACATACCTGAATTTATTTATCTGCCATGCAGAAATCACAATTTGAATTTGTGGCTGAGATTTCACTTATAATGAATAGAAAGAAACCAGTATTTTTTTATTTCAGCCTCACAAGGGCCTCTGTGGTGTCCCAGGGGTATCATGTACTACAAATGCCTCTGTCTTGCCACTGACTGCTTAGATGTCTAGCTCAGATGCAAACATCTACATTGTCACACTTTTATAATTTGGTGACATGAAGGCTACCAGGGAACCTGTAGACAAAATTATTCAGGAACAGTTGTGTCTTGATAAAAATTCCTAAAGGCAGGCGAGGCCTGAGATCTGGGAATAATTAGAGAAGGAATTGCCCTTGTGCAAAATCTGCTGCAAGTTTTGTATTATTTATATTTATACTCCCATGACAATATTGAGTTTTAAGGTACATTCTTGCACCTTTAGTACCATAAAATCATCCCCTGATGAATACACAGAAAATATTAATGCCTATTATGATTTACATGACTGCCAAACAGAGAAAAACACAAGAAACAAGGATTATCTTCCTGTAATGGGATGGAACTGGCCTCTCCTAAGTTCATCTTAGGGAGAATGGGAGAATTACTCAAATAATTCCCTTCTAAATGAGGTCTCCCAGCATATAATATTTTATTTAGAAGAATACAGGCAAATGTCTTACCTTTAGCCATTTGGGCCTTTAGCCAAAGTCTTTATAACCTCATAGAGGTATTTAGAATAAAGATGTAGTCAACACAAAATCTCTTTCTCACTATGTTGGCTGGTTAAGATGATCAGAAAAAAGCAAAAAATAATTTACTCCCAGTTTTACAGTCCTTTAAATGGCCAGAAAAAAGTTTCAGTGAAAACTACAGTCAGATCTATTGCTATTACCCAGGAACACATCATGAAAGAAGACACACCGAAGATTAAAAATAATAATCATAAAAATCATCTATGGAAAAGAAACCATCTAAAGTTGTTATTCAGTGGCTGTTGTATAAAATGCATTCCCTACCTGAGACTAGTAATGAGTCACCTAAGCAACTTAAAATGAAAAGCATATAGAAGGGATATTGAAAAAAAATCAAATTTAGGATCTGAAAATAAATAAAGATGATGATTCCAGGCAGGTAAACTCTTCAGTAGATTACTGAAAGAGATGGGATTAATATCAATCCAAAGCAGAGAAGCTAAAAGTACACCTGGCAATCTGCTTGTGTTATCAGTATAAAAATTTGTGCTATATGACAGACAGGGTATTCAAAATAGATGACTCTTCCCCCCTGATAAAGAGGGTCTGAAAATAAACAATAATAACTCAGCACGTGAAAACGTGGACTGGCCGAAATGTGTAAACACGAAAAAGAATTCAGGTTTCTATGAAAAATATATCTATATGCAGGCTTCATTTCACAGAGTTTTAGATATTAGGATTAAGGCATGGGATGCATGGTCATAGCATTCTGGGTGCTTTGAAGCAATATATTGAATTACACTGTAGGTCAGATTCCTCCAGAGACAAGAGAGGAAGTCGTCGTCAAAAGCTAGAAATGACATATCAGAAATATAGGCTACAGAAATCACATTAACTTTGCAAAAACTATATAGTTTAAAAAAAAGAGACTCTTGGAGAATATTAATATGCACATGCTACAGCCTACATGACAATGCCAGGGGAGGGAAAATGTTCATGGCCAATTGAAAACAAGTGTAGATACAAGAGTGAAATATATGCTCTGCAAATTGCAGGAGGTGTAGCCAGAAGATCCTGACTTAACCCACCAGAAAGATAGGGGATGCCAATAAATTCCAAAATCAAATGCATGTCCAGACCCCCAATATCTCAGGCTTCCATCTAGTGGCTCTGGGTCCAGGACAATTCTTGTGTTGAAGAAAATAAGAACAGATACCTGATCATAAGAAAATGAATGATAACGAGAATTACCAATAACTAAAAAACAGCTGACCTTCTGAGATTGCAAAACATTTAAATTCAGAGAAGAGAAGGATTCCCAGGTGGTGAAATATCAAGGGAAATTCCTCCATCTGTAGAAAAAAAGAGCATGAACAGTGTGTCAGACAATAGCTTTTCTAAAGGTACGATTGTAATTAGATCAGAAAGCAGCAGAGTACATGATATGTCAGATTTACTGACATCTATCTATGACAGATCCATTTAAATATGCTAGTTGATGAGATGCTGCAACACGACAGCACCCAGCCACTGCAGACTCTTGGATGGGTGGTCCTCTCAGGCACTCATGTGGGAAGTGTGATGACTGACGCGTTTGCTCAGTGTTGACAAAGTCCTCTGGTACAAGCCAAGGTGCTGCAGCGTAGACAATGTCCGATACTGCAATAAGTCTTTGCAGGACCCCATGAGAAGAAATTGTGGCTTCATCCAGCTGTCACTTTACGAGAGAGCAAAGAGGAAATGAGGGATGAGTGACCAAGGACAGTGGGCCTCCGTGTCTTGAAGCTTTCTGTTTCAGAGTAGTAGCTTTAAGAAAGATCTGACTTAATCTAACTCAGAATACTGGGCTCAATAAAAGAGTAATACAGTGAAATTCTATAGCCTGATTTGCTGTGGCTGAGTCCACGGGATCTCAGGTTCTCCTTAGCTTGACTCGGCTAATTATAAGTATTCAAGCTACTAGCACTAATGAATCCAAATCTGCCTGGCACTGTAATTGCCACAGGCTATATGACAGCATGCTACAGATGTTTTTTGAATTGCTGTGGGAACACATTTCTTTGTATGCTCAGAGTAATGAAGAGATGGCGCTTTTCTTACTGATCTTTCAAAAAAGAATTTTTAATGAAAACAGAACTCTTGCATCCTTTCATGGCCTGAATATCCTTCTCTCTCTATGAGAGAGAAAATGCTGAACTGATTCAGAAAGGAAGACATTTTTATAGGGAAAGAGACACTTTTACCTATCTTTTAGTACCAATTATTCATATCCAGCGGATTGTTATAGCTTTGGTTTCAAGAGGATTGTTTATTACTAAATGGTTTATGCAGAAGTATAGTTAAAAATGGATACTTATTCTAAATTAAACTCAACAAGAAGGATAGGACTATATCTTAGTACTACAGGGGATCAGAGATTACTTTCCCACATACTCATCTGTTGAAGAAATTAAACTCTTCTTTATCTCACTTTGACCTGGTACATGAAGGGTACAATCCACCTGTTTCCCCACCTATTTTTTGCTTCTTACACAAGAACTGTAAATGGTTTGGTTTTCTGATATGCATATACAGATCCTAGCAGCGCTGGCTCCAATCTTTGCAAACCTCTTTGCCATTACAATATAATAACACCATGCAACAAACCTGGGCACAGGGAGGCCAAGAACACCTTACCAGAAATAAGTTTAGATACAGGTTCTACAACGATAGGATTTTGTTTGAAAACAATGAGGTGAAAATAATATTATAGCTGTTGCAGATGATAAGCCTTTTTGCCACAAGAGAGATGAAAACATGTATGAGCTTGGTCCCTAGAAATCTCTATTACATTTGCTGAGCCATTAGGCCGAAAGATTTAAAGCTGATCCCCAGAACATGGAAATGCTACGCCTGTATTAATGGCCATTGTTAAGAACTGATATTTTAACCAATGTTCAATACAGCTGAACTCCAGTAAAGTACCTGGTTTGCATTGCTTTATTTGGACCAGTTGAAAGCCTGAAGATCACTGATGGGGGATTCTTCCACAGATGAAATGCTTTCCTCTGCCATCCAAAGATGGTAATAGGAAGCTATCTTAATATTTACTTACATGGACAGTTGTTAATATTTTACCAGAAACACCACAAACTTAAGTTTTATTTGCATTGAAGTATTATTAACATTGTATAAAATTTCATTTAAAAAAAACAGTAGTAGCCTCCTCTGAAAACATAACAAAGCAATGTCCCTCAAAGGTGAAGGCAGAAAGAATGAAATGAGAGTCAAAGGGAAAAAAATGGTAATTTTTGAGCATGTGACTTCTGGACTCAGTATTTAATGAATTAACATTACTTGAAATCCAGGGGAAAAGTGGAATTATGATCAGCCGGGCATATTGCTCTCTATATTATTATGAGTCAGAATCCATCTCCTCCTGTTCAGAAAAATCACGTTACTGAAAATACCATCTAGTGTGAAGTGTGTTAGGGTCTCTTCCCAACAGGCAACTCACAGTCTCAAGTGAAATCACCAGTTTCATTTCTTTGCAAATTTGCCATATCCTTTTTTCAGAAGACTTGTCAGCCCAGGAATCAGAAGCTTCAGTGCAGTCACACAGTGTCCCTGGTCCCTTCAAGCATACAGGCAGGCCTATACTTATTCACATTAGTAATCCCATATGATTCAGCATACGCAGAAGTCTCAGTGATGTTGGGATCTACATTTTACTCTAGTTAAGCATGTAGTCTCAAAACAAAAATAGCATCGTCAAAAACATACCTCTTCAGGTAAAGGGTGCTTTTTAGTGTTGTTCTTTTTAAATGGCACTTTTATTTCTTGTTCTGTCTGGATTTACCAAATCATCTTATTCAATTCTTACAGATCACAAGAGCCTCTGGGTCTAGCTCAAACTTTGACATTATGCTTTAGAAGTCATAAGGTCAAAGTTCTTCATAAACTGAGTTTCATATCTGGAATGTGAAATGGATTACTCAATGTTAGCCCGTCTTTCACTGTAAAAGTAAATACACCAAAACCAGACTGCAAAACAGCCGAATTAGACACTCTAATATTCAGGGGAAATAAGGATCCTTTAGCAGAATATACAAATATCTCACTCTATGGTTTATTTTAGCAAAAAAAAAAACCATTTTGTATTCTTAACACATTATACTTATTGAAATATGTATCTTTTCTTTTTAACCAGTTGTTGAGTACTGTTGATTACTTTTCATTAGAATGAAAAATACAAATTTTAATCCATTCACACATTTACTATGTGAAAGATCTGAAGTAAAATAAAACATTATCAGAAGTATAACAATGACCTCTGGCTCTTAAGAGAAAGAGAGCCTCAGAAGGATCTTAAAAGATTCTGTTATGTGTTTAGGGTAAAACGTGTTTTCCTGTTGCTGCTGTAATATGGACCACAGCAGGCTGAATTAAATAATTCTGCTATGATCTGCCGAGATGGATTTTCATATAAATATGTGGATGAACCACACTAATTTGTCCATGTCAGTTTTCATTGCTAATTTTTGGTCTATAAATGCAGATAAAAGTCTAACTTGCTTTGAAATATAGTCTGAAGTCTGTGTTTAAAATGTCATTGTGAGTTTGACCAAAAGGTAAATGCAAGAATAGACACATTTACATTGTGGACTTTGAATCAGAGCTTAAAAGAACTATATGACTTGATAATAAGCCTTGTAATATGAATAAAAAATTCAGCGATAAAAATACAGTCAGTTCAGCGTGACATCGTAGTGAAACCATTAAAAATTTTATCTTTTCTTCTTCTCAAAGATTACCTACTCGAATCCTGAATCCCCTCAATGACTTTCTTAAAAAAATGATTCTTTAAACAGTTTCTGGTCTTTGCCAGTGTAAAATTTGAATCTGCTTTGATTTGAGGGCCAATCCTTCACAAATTGAGAGAAACCATAATGGTAGTATATGCACAAATGCCATTGCAATGTATAATACAAAAGTAGAAAAGAGCCAAAATTGCATTAGCATTTCTCTGCAGCTATATATGCAGTTTTAGCAGATAACTGAGCATACTGTGATTCTTGTTACATTCATAAAATCATGAAGTATGTGGTGTGCCTTGTTTCTACCTCCATATGAATTTGTGGATGAGTTACAGTTGCTACTACCTTAAAAATGCATTGTATATGTAGTGTAAACTCAAAGCACACAATGTTTTGCTCTCCTTGAGAACTGGACCTCACAGAGGAGGCAAATGCTTCAAAACTGGCAGGAGAGAAATAACAGTCACTATCTACAGTTGCTAGTCTGATGGAAGCAGGACTCTAGACATGTTGTAGCTTGTCACAGAATGATTTGCAATAGCAATAAGTATATTTTTCAGATGAATGGGATAAGATTAATGTTTATCTGAAAATTGAGGAGAAAATAGTATTATTTGTTTTGTTATCTCTTTCTCTTTCTATCCTATTATAGTATTTGCGTTTTCTCATGTTTTCATGCATTTTGTATTCTCCAAGGAAATACAAATTCTGCTGCAGATGTTAAGGCAATGAAGGGCTGAGACAAGATTGGAAAGAAGAGTATCTTACCATCTGCTCACTGTAGGCTTTTTCCTACACATCCTGAAGAAGCAGAGACCAGTTTTGTAGTGTGGATGCTTTGATCCTGAAAGGGTCAGAATTCTAATTCCAAGTTATCTTTGTCTATGGAAAAAATAGCAGATGCTCTGCTAGGTGATAAAAGAACACATTCAGAGCAGTAGCCACAAAGATAGTTTAACTCTGATGTCATTCACTCTGCACTGAGATGGCAGCCTAACCAACCTAGTTTCAAATACCACAATTTAAATGGAGACAAACTCACCTAGTATGGAAATTTCAGACTCCTTTTGCCACTCATGTAGCATTTGAACCATTTTCTTGGCTATAAATGACATCTCAATGTACTCTTCTTATTCTACTGCATGATACTACTATGGATAGAGCCATTCAGATTAGTGTTAACCTGGCTAATCAGTAACAAGTAATTTTTGTAATAAAACTCGCTTATCTTAAAAATTTGGCTTTCATTATCCTCTTTTTTCTCCAGCAAAGTCAATAGCTCTGATTTTCTAAAAGGTGAAAATGAAGTGTCCATTTTGTCTGAGAAATGATAATGCTTCTACTACGTGATGTGCTGTTATTACAATAATTCAATGGCCACTATTAGTAAACTCATTTGAATTGTAAATCTGTATTGTAAACAGTCCTCCAAACTAAGAAAAATGCCTGTGTGCTAAGCATGCTCTATATCCTGGTATGCACTGTAAGTAATGATTATTTAATTAATTATTTATAGTGTAGCAGCCAGCACCCACTCCATTCTGTTTCAGCCTTTAAATATCGGTCAAGTTCTAAATGTAAGATCACACAAGACGAGGAAGCTGTAAAGTTGCTAAAATAGTGTAGATCTAATCTCAGTGTTTCTCATGCCAGTTTTCTAAAGCAGTTCAAGAGACAGTGTTGATTAAGAGGTATTTTAAATGCTATGGGATGAGTAAGAGAGCTCCCACTGCATTTGTAGCACCTTGATCATGTGACATATCCTACACCGGTACCAGTTCAGCAAAGCCCTTAAGCATACACCTGTTTTAAATTTCTGTGTAGATTTAAAGTAAGTCTCTTGCCACAAGGCTGCAAAGCATGATGTGAAAAAACCCCAAAGAGACCCACTCCACTAGACGGGCAATTTGTTAGGTAGAAGTGGACCCATGTAGTAGGTAAATCTAAGTGACGAAAAGAGACAATATAGAGACAGAGAAATGCTGGCATTACCATAGCAACAGCAGAATAGCAATTATGTGAAATGCCGTAAACAATTAGAAAAAAGAAAAAGATTACTTTTTTATCTGGATTCTCATAACATAGGGCCTATTTTCTTTAGCTCTATGTATCACACACAGGGTCTGAATCTTTCCCTTTCCCCTACCCATTCAACAAGACAATTCATCAGACGCTTAGTAACCTGAATAACACAGGGGAAGGTGATAGAGAATAAAAGAGGGGAGGAAAGGAAAACCTCATATACAAATAGGAGGAAAGAACAGGAGACAAGTGAACAAAGACAGGAAACCTCGTGCACTGCATGCATCATAGACTTCTGGGAAGACGACCTCAAAGTAGAGAGCTTACTGGTCAGTCTTCCATCTGAAGCTGCTTGAACACAGATGGTTGGGGTATCCTCGCAGCGCTACTTTTCTCANCCTCATATACAAATAAGAGGAAAGAACAGGAGACAAGTGAACAAAGACAGGAAACCTCGTGCACTGCATGCATCATAGACTTCTGGGAAGACGACCTCAAAGTAGAGAGCTTACTGGTCAGTCTTCCATCTGAAGCTGCTTGAACACAGATGGTTGGGGTATCCTCGCAGCGCTACTTTTCTCACTGTTTACCTCACAGACAGGCCTTGTTTTCAAAGTTTGTGGTCTAGTGTGAGGAGTTTCAAAATCTGTTTTTGTCCACAAAGGGAATTCTCTGCAGTTCAGCTGCAGGATAGTATACACCTAGGCTGTATTCTGTTGGCAGTCCATGCAGAATAGACTAATCCAGACCAATATGCACTTATCCAGTCCAAATCACATGATCATAGCTATGTGATATTTTCTAAGCTTACTAATTGTCTAACTCATCACTGAATATCATCTGCTTCATCTTCCTGAAGCATCTTGCTTCTTTTCTGGTTCTTTTTCATGGCACTGGAAGGAGGAAGAAGCCTCAAAAATCTCTCGTCTTACAGCCAAGTGCCCTCAAGTGAAGTGGTGTTGGAGGTACTGAATGTGAGGACAGCTATATAAAAATCAGATTTGTGACAATCTCTTAGCGAAACAGAGAGCAAATCTGGCTGGATGGACAGGATTTCAGTGGATGCAAAAAAACCCATATTTTGAAGACAGTCTGCAAGACAGATAGATAATAGCACATCCTGCAGGATCAGAAAGATGACAACATAATGATGCTGAGTTTTGTGAGTAGTTCCTGTTCAGCAGTACTGTCTTTCAAACATTTGACTAAGAATGGAAGGGAGCAAATCATAGTGAGAAATGAGGCAGAAGGACAAGGAGGAGATTCTGAGCCTGATCTCACAACACAGTATCTTGGTAATCTCCTCAATTTAAGAGTAATCACTGGTTATCATGAACCAGTGTCAGGATTGCATTGTTTTCTCCAGGGATTAGTATTAGAATGTTTTCTTAAATAAGGAACAATACAGTGAAAGGTATTGTACCTATGCAGCAAGAGGTGCTGACAAAAAAAAAGAAAGAAAAACAAAAAGAAAAAACCACCAAAACATATAGTTGTATATAGTCACCAAAAAAATCTTCACGTAAGAATCAGAAATGCTATATCTTGCTTGAATACTTTCCTTGACTATTTTTCCATCTCTTCCTTACTTTGTGTCTCTAACTATGTATGAAAAAAATAATTTCTAGCAGAGAGTATTTGTGTGGTTAGGAAATGATGAATTGTGTCAGGACATGTAGCTGTAAGGATATAGAACAGAGCGTATGCTCATAAACACTAAAATACAATGCCCAAAACGGCAAGGACAGGTATGGCACAAGCATAAATCCTGCTTTATTGGGTGCTTTTTATCATGTTGACATTGGTATTAACATATTCTTGGAGGCAGCCCATATATTATTGATTACCAATCAAGAAATTCTTTTGAGGTACATGTACAGAGAAAAAAGTAACGATGTGCTACTGCATGGCTTTTCAAAGCCTGTTTGTGAATAGGTGCAGTGGTACAGAGCTGGATACTGTCAGCAAGATATCCCAAAAGCCACCAGGAAAGCAATATATTACCTGTCCCCTGGGGAGCCCTTTAGCGGCTCTACCTCCATGGGCTTACCTGCTCAATGCAACATATGCAGAGATGTGGCACTATGGCACTTTGACTCATGCCAAACCTAGGAGAAGACAACTTAATTTCAACAATATGAATTAATTCCATGTAACTTATAAAACAAAAATATTTGAGTTTGTTTCATTCTATATTGATTATTTACATAGTTTACAGGCTTTTTATTAGCTTTTAATTTTTCCCAGCGTTGCCAGTTTGATTGCACTGGATCTGGCCTTCCACCAAGAGTTTAAAAGTGTCGTGGGGGAGAGTGGTTAAGGTTTAACGGTCGCTCAAAGAATCACCACCAAAGATATGAGGGAAAGGTGATTTTTAATATGAGTTTGTAAAAAGGTGCGACTTTACAGAATTCGATGGCAAGATGCACTCTATTACTTACTGTGTGAAGGGATTGTGAAAGGGAATTGGGTCAGAGTGGTGCTTAGGTGCAACTGTCACAGTGAATGGCGGGGGGGGGGGCACAGAGAGAAGTGATTTTTTTTACAGTGGTTGGATAGGGGAAACCGAGTCAGGGTCGAGTTGGAGTGATGTATACAGGGTTTAGGGAAAAGGGCATAAGGAGTGCCCTCCCGTTGAGTCACGAGGTTCAGAGTGGACCCCCTTGCTTTCTAAACTC